>PVJA010027040.1:0-29084 GCA_004027025.1 Myocastor coypus | reverse complement strand
CTCACTTTGGTAGCCCAGGCTGGTCTCGAACTCACACCAATCCTCCTGCCTCAGCCTCCCAAGTGCTGGGATTACAGGCATGCGCCACCACGCCCAGCTAGGCCCTAACATTCTTTAACTGGATTTTAAATCTCACTTACTATCTTCATAGTCCTCCTTTTTTTCTCCTCCAAACTTTACTTATTTGGCTTTCCATTTTGGATACCTTCTTATCATTAGAACAACTAAACTTTCTTATTATTTTTTAAACTTTATTTGTTTTTTTATGGCCGGCTCAGCCTGGGGGCTGGTGCGGTAATGATGTGCTGATTGGGCCTAAGTTACCAGACATACCTAAAGTGGATCTGCAAGATGATTCCTTGAATACAACAACAAACTTAATTCGGAATAAACTTAAAGAGGTAATTTCATCTGTGCCAAAGCCTCCAGAGGACAAATCGGAAGCTGTATATACAAACCATCCAGTAAAACAAAGAAAAATACAGATGAACTGGAGCATGTTAGTATTCTTTCTCTCCCTCCTCCCTCTTCCCTCCCTCCTTCTCTCTCCCTTTCTCTCTCTCTGTCTCTCTCTTCCTCTCTTTCACTTTCTGAGACCTAGTCTTATGCCATAGGCTGGCCTTGAATTCACAGTGATCCTTCTGCCTTAGCCTCCCAAATATTTTTTTGAAGCACACCATTTTATAATTTCACTCAAACTAAATCTGATGGTGTTTCATATAATTTACGATCTGTATTTACTTGGTTCATAACCTTCCACATTATAACTACATGTAAATTAAAGACAGTATAGGAGCTTTACCATACAAATAAACAGAGAAGAAACCAGAAAAAAAGAAAAAGTTTCCTAAAATCAAGTGACATGAGAAGTACAATGTATCAAAATCTATGGGACACAATGAAAGTCATTTCTAAAAGGAAAGTTTATACCTATAAATGCATGTCTATAAACAGAAAAAAGACTGATTCACAAATAAATAACATATGGATGCACCTCAAGGTATAAGAACACTGCAAAACAGTATGTACAAAATTTTACCATTTAATTAAAAGAAAAGCAAAATATATATTTATGGATTGATGTGTATTCACATAAAACAAAAAACATGGTTTTTTCAGGGGAGGGAACTGGGGATCGAACTCAGGACCTTGCACATGCCAGGCAGGCACTCCCCAGCCCCCCAAAATATGTTTTCATTTAAGGACAAGAACTATCCAAATCTGAAACTGATAGAAAAAAACTATAAATATCAGCGCAAAAATTAATGAAGTTCAGACTGAAAATGACAAAGGATGGATGATAGGTCAGAGTTGGTTCTTTGAAAGAATGGGAAAGCGTTCTGGATGATGCAGGAGGAAGAGAGGCCAGGAGGAGGCTGACAAGATTAAGATGTGGTAAGCAGGAGGGTGGAGGGAAGGGAAAGGGAATTCAAACGTGTTAGGCACATGACTCAGTCTCCTACAGTGGATGCAATCATTATGTATTGATACATCTTTTAAACATTATGTGATATGTATATGTATTTTTTAAAAATTTTATGTGTTTGGTACAGGATCTTACTACACAGCTTGGACTAGTAGTGATCCTCCTGGTTTCAGCCTTCCCAAGCGCTGGAGTACAGACGTGTGCTGCCACACCTGCTGTATCACAATGAATGTATTTACTGTGTCTCACAAATATACACTTTAAAAAAAAAAACATGTTTTTTAAACTGTATGTATGAGCTGGGCGTGGTGGCGCTTGCATGTCATCCCAGCACTCAGGAGGCTGAGGCAGGAGGATCGGTGTGAGTTCGAGATCAACCTGGGCTACAAAAGGGAGCTCAAGGCCAGCCTGAACTGCATAACGAGACCCTGTCTCAAAAAGACAATAAATAAATTAATTAATTAATTTTAAAAATAAAAATAAATAAATAACCTGTATGTATGTATGTATGTATGTATGTATGTATGTTATGCTCAGCTCAGCCTGCCCTGGGGTGGGGCTGGTGCAGCATGTGGTGCTGGGGACTGAACTGTGGTCCCTGTGGTCACCTCAGCTTGCCTAAGTATGTGCTTTAGACTGCTGAGCTAACTCGCTGGCCCCTGTATCAACCTTTTTAAAAAGTGAAAAACAAAACAGAATGGAACAAAAAAGGAAGAAAAAAGTTGGTAGGATATTCTTAACTTGGTTTTCACCAGTTATGTTCAGAAGGAGCTTATTTCACCTCTTATCATTCATAAACAACACAGATACCTCCAAACAGTGCTTTGCTTCAGGGCACTGGCTTATAATATTCTTCTTCTTCTTTTTTTTTTTTTTTTTTTTGTCTTTTTGAGATCTTGTGATGTAGTTGAGGCTGCCCTTGCTCACTCTGTAGCCCAGGCTGGTCTCAAACTCTCAGTGATCCTCCTGCCTCAGCCTCAGCCTCCCAGAGCTGGAATTGCAGGGCACACACCACCACACCCAGCTAAGATATTTTTAGGAACAGATCAGCCATAAAACACCTTGACAGATAAACTGAGTGGCTCTTTTTTTTTTTTTTCAGGACTGGGGATTGAACTCAAGTCCTTGCATTTGCCAGGCAAACACTTATTTTACTGAGCTATCTCCCCAGCCCCTGAGTAGCTCTTAAGTGGTTTGGTTTTGACTATCCTGCTTGATAAGATAATCAGTAATGTCCCTGGTTAATCAACTAAAATCAGAGAAGTCTTTCCTCCAAAGATATCATCATTTTGAAGTTATGAAACATATTTCTCACAACATATTTTTGTTTTACGTAAATATGTATCAATCCATAGACATATATTTTTTATTTTAAACAAATGGTCAAATCTTGTACTGATTATTTTGCAATACTATGATTAGAAGCTTATTCACATTGGTAGCTTTCTTTTGTGTTTGTTCATTTGTTGATGTCTGTAGACCATTTTATGCCTTTTTTTTGAAGTTTAGGAAGGGCAAGGTGAACTTTTAGGTGACAAAAACAAGTTTCTGCCAGGGTGGACATATAGGTTATTTTCAAGTATTTCAGACAATGATGTGCCCAACATCGATAAACACTGCATCTTGTTAGTTTTCCTAGTGGAATGTATTTGTCGACAATTCATATTTTCGGTTTTACCAGATATCACCAACCTTCTCCCAAACGGTCACACAAATCTAATGCTAGCTGTAGTGGTTGGTTGATTGTGTCAGCATGAGACGCTGAGAGCTTAGCTAAATCAGCTCAGCGATTCCACACCCTAGGGTGTGGAGGCCACACTCCTGAGTGACTCATCACTTAAGGAGGGAGAGGAAGGATAGGAGGGGCCAATTCTTCCTCATCAGAGCTCCACTCTTCGCCTTCAGCTTGGACGTCATCTCCTGACCCTAGCACAGGCTCTTGGCTTCTTCCTTGGATCTTTCAGCCCTCTGGTGTCGACCCATCAGCCTTCTGTCACAGCTCCTTTGGCATCCTGATACGGACTTGCTTGGAACACAGCAGCAGACTCCAGACTTTGATCTGAATCCTTCAGTCTCCAGTGTGCAGTTGCCCTCTGCAAGCTTCCCCATCCAACTCTGCAGCTGTGACCGTTGTAAGCCAACCTTGAAATTTCTTGTACATTTGTGCACCTTGTATTATATGTATTTCTGTAGTAAAGCCCTGATTGATGTGCTAGCCACACTTTTCCTGTGTATTCCTAACAACACTTGGTATTAAAGTCCATTAAAGAAAAGAAATGTGATGGGATTGGTGATGTAAGCATATGGAGGGCAGTTTTGGTAGAGAAGTGGGAACTCTGGCCAGGATGCCTGGGCTGAGAGCAAGAAAAAGACAATGGATGACATATAAGTACGTAGTAGAAACAAGTTACTCTTTTTTTTTTTTTTTTTTTTTTTTGCGGGACCGGGGTTTGAACTCAAGAGCTTGCACTTGCCAGGCAGGCATTTGTGCCACAGAGCTATTTTCCTGACCCCAATTACTCTTTCCCTAAGCTGGCTCACGGAGAGGGAAGTAAAAGGTGAACCATTGGGCAGGAGCGCTGGAGCATCCGTGTTACCGTGGGAAAGTCCTAAAAGAGAAAGTGCCAGAGGAAGAGCAAGGAAAGTGCATGACAGATTTCTGGGGCAAATTTCTAAGGGGTTTAAAATTTCAGAGGTGAAGTATTTTCTTCTAGTGAGGAGAGCTGGTACTGAAGGGTTGGGAAGCTCTTTGATATTCAAGAACACAAGGCTCTTTGAAGCTTCAAAGGGGCTGAATGGGATTAGTCATGTAGTAAGGATTGTAAGTACCTTCTAGTGTTGGGAGTTGCCAGTTGAGTAGAACAGAGAGATACATACCTTCATTTCTAATGCGAGTTGACAGGCAGAAAAATATATAATCAAATGGGATTTTTTTTTTTTTTTCTAAAAGCAAAAGTACGTACTAAGAAATGAAGAAAAGCTGTTGTTTTAGCTAAGATTGATAGGAGTATAAATAGGGTGTCACTCTGGTGCCCCTGGAGGAGGCTTCCCTAGCAAGAGACAAGTGGCCGACCAAGGATTGGGAAGGAGTGGGGTGGGGTGGAGATGGACTAAATTCTTTATACGTTGCTCATTGGACTGGGGAGGTAGTTCAGCAGTCTAAGAAGGACCTGGTTTTGATCCTCGCTACCACATGCCATACTGAAATGCCGGCCACTGAAACCAGGCATGGTGGTGCATGCCTGTGATCCCAGTGCTGGGAAGGTTGAGACAGGAGTCTGAGCAGTGTTGCGAGACCCTGTATCAAATAAGTAAATAAATATGAGGGGTGAGATAGCTCAGCAGTCTAAAGCGCCTGTTTAGGCAAGCTTAGGCAGGTGCAGGAGACTGCGGTTCAATCCCTGGCACCACATGCTACACCCAGCCCCACCTTCAGGGCAGGCTTAGCTGGCCCTCTCAAGATAAACAAACATTGCTCATAAACTACAGCCTTGAAATAGAAAACACTAATTGTTATTAATTAATATCTCTATTTTCTTCCTTGGATGTACAGAATTTAGTAAAACGTTAGAGACTAGAAAGCCCACTACTCTTTAGGCTTTCACAGGTCTATAGGATACCAGGACACCCCACAGCCTGTGTACTGCCTTAGACTCAGCTTCTGTCTCCATCTAAATAGAAATTTAGTTTTTTCTTTCTTTCTTTTTTTTTTTTTTTCTTTTTCTTTTCTTTTTTTTTTTTTTGTGGGACCAGGGTTCGAACTCACAAACTTGCATTTGCTGGCAGGCACTTATGCCATGGAGCTATCTCCCCGGCCCCGAGAAATTTAGTTTTTAAAGCTTTATTTTCTTTATAACCAAGAATAAAAATGTGTCCACTTCCCCATCGATTTTTCCCCCATTTTCTTTGTTTATATTTCTTTTTGTTCTTGGACCAGAAGGTCATTTGTTATTTCTTTAGAATATGAATTTGCTTCATTAGTTTAGAAGATCGCTACCTCTTGACAAGTTATGAAATATCTCCTATTTTTAAAGTATTTTTCAACATTGTAAATTTTAGCATGTGTCTATACTCCCAGAATGCTGATTGTTACCAAGAAAAGAAAGTTTTCATTTTTCGACATGTGTTAGCTTTAACATAGAATAATTTATTTTACTGAACAGAGGGGTGATACAGATAACACTATTGGCTTTAGTCAAAGTCTCTTGGCAGGCAAGTCAGTGGAGATGAAAATGTCAGTTTATTTGAACAGGTAAGAGTTAATGCTAGGTGGGCTGTGGAGATAGCTCAGTAGAATAAGTGCTTGCCTGGCAAGTACAAGGGGCTGGGTTCAATCCTCGGTTCCACAAAAAAAGAAAAGAGCCAGGCATAGTGGCACATGCCTGTAATCCCAGCACTTGGATACCTGAGGCAGGAGGATCAGTGTGAGTTGAGACCAGCCTGGGCTACAAAAGTGAGCTCAAGGTCAGTGTGAACTGCACAGTGAGATCCTGTCTCAAAAAGGCAAAACAAGAAAAAAAAAAAGTTAGTGCTAGGAGAGAAAAACACAATTTACCAAATGAACATATGTGTAACAGAAAAAAACAAAACAAACAAACCCCATGAAAAATAACAGAGAACCACAATAGATCAGGGTTCATAGCCGATCCTAACAATTTTAAGAACTTCCTTCAAAATTGAGATAGTAATTTTTCAAAACTACAGATACAGAGCATTCAGGTAAGATCTATATAAAACAACCATTTGTAGCCGTATATGATTCCGATGATTTCCCCTTTATGCTTCTAAAGCTGCCGAGGCAGTGAGATGCAATGAAGAGAACACTGGGATAGGATATGGGGTGGTAACTCTGGCCTTATCGCTGATCAACCTGATTAGCTGCAGGAGCCCCGTCAGTAACTTGACCTCATTGGAATTCCTTTTCTTACTTGCAGAAGGATGGGATTGGTTTCAGTTGTTATGGCCTCTTTCTGGTTAAAAGTAATACAGTAATTCAGGACTATGTACTGTGAAGGGGTGTTCTGTTCGGCAATTGTTACAGTGAATTCTAGGGACCATGTAGAACACCCCAGGGCACCTCCCATATGTTTGTGTTAGATTTCCATCTCCATTTCTAGAGTGAAAAAGCAATGAGAAGTCACATGCCAATGTTTGTGTGGAGGGCTGGCTGATAGGTCGTGATAGCCTATATATAAAACCATCACTTAGACTGGAGGCACATTCTTCAGTATATCAGAATGTCTACTTTTTTTTTTTTTTTTGGTACCAGGGATAGAACTCAGGTCCTTGCCCTTGCCAGGCAAGCACTTATTCCACTGAGCTATCTTCCTGGCCCTAGAATGCCCAAGTTTGGAGAGGGAAAAAGATTAATAAACTTCTAGTTCATGATAGCTGATGAGCTCTCTGCTTAACCTTTTCTTCCTCTCCAAAATTCCACAGAAAGGACAGAAGTAGTAAAGAAGGATTCAGCCCCAAACAGCTCTGGTAAGCCCAGAACAGAGCTATTGTTTGACAGAAGGACCTCAGATGGCATTAGGAATATGAGCTTTGGACCCAAATGCTGCCTTACTGCTAAGTTGCTTATGGTTTTTGTGTGTGTGTGTGTGTCTTTTTGATACAGTGTCTCACCATGCACTTCAGGCTGGCCTTGAGCTCACTTTTGTAGCCCAGGCTGGTCTCAGACTCACACTGATCCTCCTGCCTCAGGCTCCCAAATGCTGGGATTACAGGTGTGCACCATACCTGGCTGCTTATCCTCTTTAGCTCTTTCAGCTTTTGGGTAATTTACTTCCTCTCTCTATGCTTTCATTTCCATATCTGGAAAATGGAGCTAACAGAAACCACCTGATAGCATCAATTTGAAGATTAATACCACAGCTCTAAACAGTGCCCTTCATTGGTGATTACTATTATAGGTGATATTACAGGTGCAGTCATAGAATTAATATTGAGTATGAAAGCAGAGAGGGTCGGTCATAGGTGATAACATATATCAGAGATTTAAAAATGTACACTTCCATTTGGGTGAAACACAATAGCTCTGATAACCCCTGATACAGAAACCTGAGCTCTTAGGTGAGAGATGAAGGGGCAGGCAGCCAGTAGGATAATTAATTATAGCACCATGGAGAAACCGAATCAGTCATTTGTTCTCCAGGTGCCTGGTGTAGCATTTGCCCCCAGGTTAGAGCTATGAATTCTGCTTGCTAAATTAACTGTGATATTTGCTGTGAGATCCTGCCAAAGTGACTACTGAGACCAGAGAGAGAAATTACACAGTGTTCCTGCTAACTTTCATCTGTCGTAGGAAAAATAAAAATGCAACTTCTTGTCTAAATGGGAACAATTTGAAAAAAAGAAAGTGTGCCGATAATGGTGCTGGAACAAGGTGGGTGACCTCTGTGTACCGTAGGTAAATCCGTTTATGATTCTCAATGGCTGTAGGGTGGATAGTGTCAAACAGAAGCCTGCGTGGCCACAGTCTCCAGCCTTACCTGGAAACCACAGCGGTCGCCAAGATAACAAGTGTGAAGAGCTGAAACATCCCAGCTACCAACTAGGTCACTCCAAGGGTAGAATTATGAGTGTGACAAGGGGAGCAGGAAGCTTGAAGCATGTGGGAGCAACCAATAGCATGAGAGTGGACGCTGCACTGCTGAAACAAAAGGAATTTCTTGTGAGGAAACAAAATTCAGAACAGGAAATGGACAGACCCATATGGGTTCATTATAGCCATAAAACAATAAGAGGTTGTTATTTTTCTATTATTATTATTATTATTATTATTATTACTAGTAGTAGTGGTAGTGGTAGTGGTAGTGGTAGTGGTAGTGGTAGTGGTAGTGGTAGTATTTGTCTGTTTGAGACAGGGTCTCGCTATGCAATTCAGGTTGGCCTTGAGCTCGCTTTTGTAGCCCAGGCTGATCTCAACTCAGATTGATCCTCCTGCCTCAGGCTCCCAAGTGCTGGGACTATAGGCATGTGCCAGCATGCCTGATAGAGGTTGTTATTTTTTAAAAAAGTAATATAAGTTCTGGGAAATTTTAAAAAATTGTCTTTTTCTTATTTTGAGCAAATCAAAATAAAGGACATCTTGTTAAATTTTAATTATGTCTAATGTACATCATATATATCAACTGAAAGGCAAACATTGAAATGGGACACATTTACAATCAAATAACTTCTTGTTTATCTGAGAGAAGTTAAATATTTAGAACTATATGCCTCTTCTTTTAATTATACTTCTTCTGGTTCTCCTTAATAATTCTATGCTAGAACTCACATAGGAGTCAGGGAGATAAATCTGTTGCAAAGGAGAAGGATGCAAAGAGACTGAAGGATGGGGGGAGAGGGTGTAGAGACAAATAGAAGAAGAATTATGAAGCGTTATGCACACAGACCAAACTTCCCAGGGTGAATGCAATCACCATGTAACTAATAAAAATTAAACAGTTCGTGCACTAACAGTAACTTCCATTTGTATAACAGGTTCTCCAAGAGTCACGCCTAGCTTGCTTTATTGTGTTGTCTATTGCAGATTCATTTATGGGAAAACAAACTCTTCATTAATAACACAAGCCAATCTGCTGAACAAGGACTTGTTTCTGAGAATCATTCTTCAAATTTCATGTGTTAAACCATACAGGGTCCCAATTATTTCGCAGCACATTTTGCTTTTCTAGTCCCTGAGATTGCTGTGATCAACAAGTTTTTAACTATTTGATGACAATAAAAAAAAAATATTGCCATCCACTTTTATTCCCTTTTCAGTGGGATGGTGGTTTCACTTGGTACCATGCTGAAGAGTAGGCATATTCAGGTAAAAGAGTAGAAGTTTTTACAGGATGAGATGCATTCCAAGAGATGCTCGTGGTGAAGATCATGCTAATTACCATATCTATCTATCTATCTATCTATCTATCTATCTATCTATCTATATTTTTTTTCCAGTACTGGGGATTGAGTCAGCACCCTTCACTTGCCAGGCAAGCACTCAAGCACTCTTTCTACTGAGCTATCTTCCTGGCCCCTAATTATCCATTTTATTTATTTATTTATTTATTTATTTATTTATTTATTTACTTATTTATTGCTTTTTTTTGAGACAGGGTCTCACTATGCAGTTCAGGCTGGCCTTGAGCTCACTTTTGTAGCCTCGGCTGGTCTTGAACTTGCACCAATCCTCCTGCTTCAGCCTCCCAAGCGCTAGGATCACAGGCGTGAGCCACCACTCCTGGCTTAATTATCCATTTTATTTTATTTAAAAAAATTATTTTATTTTATTTCAGAACTTTTGTTTGTTTATTTATTTTTATAGCCGGCTCACCCTGCCCTGAGAGCAGGGCTGGCACAGCATGTGGTGCCAGGGATCGAACCGCAGTCTCTGCAGCCGCCTGTAGGCGCTTTAGACCACTGAGCCATCCTGCCGGGCCCCTAATTATCCATTTTAAATTGGAATTTTTTTTTCTTCTTTTTTTTTGAGACAGGGTCTCTATGCAGTTCAGGCTGGCCTTGAGCCCACTTTTGTAGCCCAGGCTGGTCTTGAACTCACATCGGATCCTCCTGCCTCAGCCTCCCAAGGAATGTTTTCTTCTAAGTAATGTTTTTGTTTTATGAACAGCCTTGACACTTAAAGAGATGAATATTTCATTGGTTCTTTATGTTTTTTAACGTGTTCAACAAGTTCTTTTTTTTTTTTTTTTTTTTTGTCTTTTTGAGACAGGGTCTCACTATGCAGTTGAGGCGGGCCTTGAGCTCACTTTTGTAGCCCAGGCTGGTCTCGAACTTGCACCAATCCTCCTGCCTCAACCTCCCGAGTGCTGGGACTACAGGCGTGAGCCACCACACCTGGCAACAAGTTCTTTTTTAACAAGTTCTTTTATGTAATAGGGTATTTCAGGTAGAACGTATAAAGTTGAGAGACTTATGCTAATATGTGACATAGCATGTTATTATAAATTCTGCCTCAGTTATTTATCTTATTCATCTGAACTTCTCTCAGCCAAAGTTATTTTATCACATTCTTTGGTGCTAGCTGAGGAAATAACACATTATGCTTAGCTGCTTGTATATACAGATTTATACCTTGATTTTCCACCATTTTTGCTATTTAGGGTATAACTGAATACAGAGTACTTCAAACTGAGTTATGCCTCACTTGATAAAAGTCCTCCCACTGATAAAATTCATTACAAAATTTTATATTTGGGTCTTGACAATTTTAGGCTCAAAGACATACAACTAATAGACATGATGGAAAAATGACAAAGACTTGAGTTTGATAATCTCACAGTGGTGTTGGTAGTTCTGTCACTTCAAGCCCAACCCCATAAATAGGAGGGGATCTGGTGAATGGGTTGAGAATTTATTAACTAAGGATAAACTGACCTAGGTAGTTAGTGCAGAATAGTGTCTGCCAGGGTGCCTTGGAAAGCATGGCCTTCCTCACCATCTGCCCAGCACTGGGGATTGACCCCAGGGCTTTGTGAGCCGAGTTACATACACCCCCAGTCTTTATTTTTAATGTGGTTAGGACAGGGTCTACAGGCTCTCACTACACAGATCAGACTCATACTGAGCTTCCTATTTTCAGCGTCCCAAGTGCTGGAATTACAGGCTTGCACCACCATGCCTGAGGGTTCTAATGCTTTTTTAAAAAACTATTTTGCATTCTATAAATAAATAAATAAATAAATAAAGTAATTCTTGCAGGGAATATAGCTCAGTGGCACAGTGCCTGCCTGGCAAGTAGGAGGTCCTGAGTTCAATTCCTAGTACAAAACAAACAAGAAAAATATCATTCTCAAAAATAATTCTTATTGCTAGACATTAACATATATTCCAGGACCAAGAAGTGGTTGCATGAAATGTAAATATATTTTAATAGTTAGAAAATATATGAATGTGATACATTATGTTAGGGAAGAAAATCTTGCAATTTCTAAATAGCAAGAGCAAAAGCTTTTTGGGTAAAATTCTAGATGTACTTTGACTCAATCATACATATAAAACCACACTTTTATTAAGACCAGTAAGAAAGATTTCTGTAACTTAATAAAAGACAACAGACATAATGATGAAATCACTATGAAATGGGTAATTACCTGATATTGAACTTACATAAAAGAATGGGCCCCACGGGATGGCTCAGTGGTCTAAAGCGCCTGCTTGGGGAAGCTTGGGTGGCTTCAGAGACCGCGGTTTGATCCCCGGCACCACATGCTGCGCCTTCAGGGCGGGCTGAGCCAGCCATAAAAATGAGTGAATAAACAAATAAAGGTTCTGAAACAAGAAAAAATAAATTAAAAAAAAAAAAGAATGGGTAAAGGAAGGTTCCCACTGTTACTTTTCAGTATTATTTCAAGATCCTCACCACTGCACTAATATAGAAGAAGAAAATAAGGAGCTATTAACATTGGGAAGGAACAGGGAAAGGATCATTATTGCTATAAAAAATGTGAGACTCAGAAACCAATGAACCAACAGCATGGACAAAATTCTGTACAATGGCAGAAGTTAGACTAAAGCAAGTATTCTTTCTTTTTTATTATTTTAAATGTAATTGGTAGAATGTCTCACCATGAAGCTTGGACTTATAGTGATCCTCCTGTTTTCAGCCTTCCAAGCTGGGATTACAGGTTTGTGTTACCACATCCAGCCTCAGTGCATCGGTGGGCACAGCATGTGATGCTGGGGATCAAACCATGGTCCCTGCACTTGCCTAAGCAGTCACTTAGTCTGCTGAGGTATCTTTCCAGTCCCACAGGTAATTATTGGGGCTGAGAATTTAGCTAAGTAGCACAAGAAACTGCTTTGCAAGTGCAAAGTCCTGATTTCAGTTCCTGCAACTAAAAAATAAAAAAGATGCAAATATTTTATGTACAAAAGCAATCAAATAGAGAAAGCAGTGGAGAAAGGGTCATAACCACAATATGACAAAAGCATAAAACATGTAGAAATAAACTAAATAAATGTTTGGAATCTTCATAATGGAAACAAGAAAAAATTGCAGAAGGCTGTAGAACAAAAATCCTGGAATAAATGTAATTTCTCTCACATGTGAAAAAAATGTTTCAATTCTTAACCCAATCTATAAATAAAACATGATCTAAATTAAATTAATAGATGAATTTTTAAAGATGTTCTTTGGAAATACACCATTTTTATGTTAGCTGAGGTTACTTTTAAAAGAAAGAAAGAGAGTTTGCCAAATAGCTCAGTGGATTAAAGCACCTGCAAGCAGGAGCAGGGGCAGGAGCTTTGATCTCCAGGCCTGTCATGCCAGCCTACTCCTGGAGTGCGATGAGACTGCAACTGAGAGTGGGTGTGGTGGGGCACACCTGTAATCCCAGCACTCGGTAGGATGATGCAGGAGAAGCCTTGCCAGTTCCAACCTGGGTTATAAAGTGAGCTTAAGGTCAGCCTGAGCTGCATAGCCAGACCCTGTCTCAAAATGATGGAAAAAAATAAAAACAAACAAACAAACAAAAAAACGATGAATCCCCAAACCTCAGGACAATGAAGTTTTGGTTTTTTACTTTTCTTACCTCATCTGTCCAGGGATGAGTTCCTGGTCAGGATGACTTCCATCAGGTCATCCTGGGCTGCGGAGATAGATAGCACAGGGGCATGACATCTGCTTGGTTGGCAAGCTCAAGGTCATGCGTTCGATTTCTGGTATCAAAATAAAAAAAAAAAGATTTTGGAGCTGGGCATGGTGGCGCACGCCTGTAATCCCAGCACTCGGGAGGCTGAGGCAGGAGGATCGGTGAGAGTTTGAGACCAGCCTGGGCTACCAAAGTGAGCTCAAGGCCAGCCTGAACTGCATAGCGAGACCCTGTCTCAAAAAGACAAAAAAAAAAAAAAAAAAAAAAAAAAAAAAGATTCTGGACATGAGGTATCTTCCACTTTGTCTTCTTGGCACTTTTAAGATCTGTGTACAATGTATCAAAGGGACCACTTCCTGTGCAGTGTGCATGACCATGCACATGTCGGTGGGCCCATGTCAGTGGGGAGGGATGCTTTAGTGTTTTGTGCTTCCTGTTCGGGTTTGTAAGTTTTTTGCAAGATATAAAGTAGAACTCTAACTTCATTTTGACCAGATGGCTGGCCAATTGTACTGTTTTCTATGCAAAATAACCATTCCCAACTTCTTTTAAGTGATTCTCTTTTTAGACACTCAATTTCTACATATAGATACTTAATCTACAAAATTATCAATATTTATATCTTAGTTTTGAAGATCCTTATCTAAAAATTACATATTTTTTAGTTGTTACTCCCTAGTATTTTGACCAAAGTGGTGATCTTTAAAGTCCACATTCCCAACGACTATATTATACTGACTTTTTGCACAATATAGTATCTTAATTATTATTATTATTATTGAAAGATATTTGTGTATATTTGTCTATGTTTACATATAGTGTGAAAACATACCTTCAGGTATAAGAGTGGTTACATCAGCTGGTAGTTATAGAGAGCGTTTTACATTTTGTTTCTGAATGGCTTGAGCCAGTTGAAAAGTATATATTCTTTTTTTTTTAACTTTATTTATTTATTTAGGTTATGGCTGGCTCAACCCACTGTGGCAGTGGGGCTTGTGCAGTATGTGGTGCCAGGGATCAAACTCCAATCCCTGCAGTTGCCTAAGCTTGCCTATGCAGGTGATTCAGACCTCAGAGCTATCTTGCTGGCCCAAAAGTATATGTTCTTTGCAACATAGAAAGATGTGAAAGTAAAACTTTGTCAGTTTGAAGATATATGTTGACATCACAATGCAAAAGCTAAAGCTTAATGCCCACGAAAGCAGCTGTTTTATGGGAAACACTTGCTAAAACCTTGGATGAATGAATGGCCAATCTCTCCTACAGACTCTAAACCTGTCCAGCTGGTCCTACTAAGATTGCTTGTTGTTTTTTTTGTCTTTTTGAGACAGGGTCTCGCTATGCAGTTCAGGCTAGCCTTGAGCTCACTTTTGTAGCCCAGGCTGGTCTCGAACTCGCACTGATCCTCCTGCCTCAGCCTCCCGAGTGCTGGGATTACAGGTGTGAGCCACCATGCCCGGCTAAGATTGTTTGTTTTTAAAAATTTCTTGCCATAGCTTTTCCTTTTATTACAGTCATACTTTTGGCTAAAATTTCATGTATATTATTGAGTCACAAACCTGAAAGCATGACTTGGGGAGATAGCTTGGCAGTCTAAATACCTACCTGGCCAGCGTGAAGATCCAAGTTCAAACCAGTTCCAGAACCCAGCGTTGTGGCACACACCTATAATCCCATCACTGGGGAGGCTGAGACAGGATGATCACTATGAATCCAAACTGTATAGCAATGCACACACACACACACACACACACACACACACACACACACAACACACACACAAAGAAACCTGGAAACTTCTTGTAATATATCTCATCAATACATCTTACCAGCGCCTGTAAGGAAAAACACTTCATGGCATATTATGATTTCTGTTCCTAATGAGGCAAAGCTAATAATACACAAAGACTCTATACAGTTCCAAGTTGTAAGTTGTTCCAAGCTGCTTTTGGAAATAAGTTCTGATTTGGAGTGGTTGAAATTCAATGAGTACTGTTTCTTTTAGAGATTGTTGTATTTGAAAGACAAAGACCATGTTCCCAATTAGAAGCATATCTTTCACATTCGAGAGAAATCCAGAGCCCGTGGAACATCCTGTGACAACCCAGCACAACCCAGCGTGCTTAGCAACTGCAAGCGCGTGGGCTGTGAGTGTGTGGAGTCTAGCGACATTAAGAAATCAGTTTGCACAACGGAGGCTTCAAATTTGCAGTTCTTTTTTCCCAAGGTGTTGTGAAGAGGTGCTGAAGCCATGGGGCCCTTAAGAATGACATACATGCCATTACTTCTATAATGTTCTGTAGCTCAAACGTTCCTACATGTGTTTTCTGCTCCACTTTTTTCTTCCAGTCTAAGAGAAAAACATCTTGCCTTGTGAACACAGGTACAAGAGAAACACCTGTCTGTCTGTAGTGTTTGTCTGTAGTGAGGGCATCTCTCTTGACAGTTCTTCGTTTTTGTAGGACTATTAACTACAAAAAGAAGGGCATCATAAAGTGCTCAGAGATTTAGGGAAAAAAGACATATTCTCTTCTGAGGTTCAGGTACAGAAAGATGCACCTAAACTGTAACGTTAGGAAGAGAATTTCGCCAAGACATCATAGGATACAAGAAAGCTACAGTCAAGTGAGATACCGATATTTCTGATGCAGAGGAAATCAGCCTTAACAGGTTAAAAAATGTATAAGTCAGCGCATTTTCTCCCCTCCAAAGTGCCTTTCTTATGGGGAAATCCAGAAACAAGGGCAGGAAAACAAGGAGGCTTCTGGGAAGGCTTGGAATCAGGGCCTGGAAACACTTAAACAATAGACTTTTTCTCATTCTAGCTTCTGTTTTTGCTTCTTAGAGGTAGTTTACTTTTCTCTCCCCAACTCAGCTTCTTCTTAGCTCCCAGTGGAAACTAATCACTTTAATGTTGTTTCATTATGCCTAGCAGAACCTCAGTTTCAGATTTCTCAGGAGACAGACTCTGATTGGTTCAGCACGGCGGAAATGATAGGACAGTCTCCGACCAATCACTATATGACTAGTAGAATTTCCCTCTTCTGGAAGAGACTGCTGGTTGGATAAATGGAGAACAGCTTTTCGGGTTAAGGAGGTTACATGCATTGGTTATCCATCTCAAAGTAGTACAGCAGCTGGGCATGGAGGCGCACACCTGTAATCTCAGCACTTGGGAAGCTGAGGCGGAGGATCAGTGTGAATCCGAGGCCAGCCTAGGCTACGAAAGTGGGCTCAAGGCCAGCCTGAACTGCATAGAGAGACCCTGTCTCAAAAAAGACAAAAACAAACAAACAATCAAAGTAGTAGAGCAAATTCCTCAAGCCAATTCTTAGGGCTCTTATCTATTAACATCGGCACAGTTCTGTTAGTTGTTGGGGACTGAAAACAGACTCATTTTCAGTTTCCACTGTCCTTTACCTTCCACACTGGTTTTGCTTTTTGCTTGTTTGTTTGTTTGTTTGTTCATTTCTTAAGCAGTTATTTGTGGAGTGACAACAAAATGTCAAGTGCTTTTCTGAGCATTTGGTGTACAATAGCTAGCACATATAAATAATTCTACGCTTCATGACAACCTATCAGTCTTTACTGTTTGTAATTTCACAGCCAGAGGTTTGGAAAAAAAAAAAAAAAGAGAGAGAGAGAGAGAGAGAGAGAGAGAGAGAGAGTGTGGTGAGAACCTGAGACAACAACAGCAAAATACAATGGGTGCTTTCATAGGCAGGGAACCTGGTGATTTTTGTATTAGACCCATAATACTGTGGAATGTGACTGAGGTAGGGATTGAACGTTTGCCATCCTGGATAAGCAGGAATGTTAAATTCCTCTGTGAGTTTACAGAACTTCCACAACACACCTTTTGGAAAATAAACTTGTCATATTTGTAATTGCTTGTGTACATTTACTCAAAAGACCAATGTCTTTTTGAGTAAAAATAAGTGAACAAATAGAATGGCAATTTTGTGTGACTGGGGTTTGAACTCATAACCTTGCACTTGCCAGGCAGGCACTTGTTCCATGGAGTTATCTCCCAGCCCCTAGGGTGGCAATTCTTATTGCAGTTGTTCTCACTCAAATATTTGTATGCACGATTAACTAAAGATAGTTTAAAGAAATGAGACTTGTACATCTTGTGATGCAGCAGTATCTCTGCTTCTGCAAAGACCTCCAATGTTAACACTTTATTTTATTTTATTTTTTTATTTTTGGGGGGCTGGGGAGGTAGGTCAGTAGAATATGTGCCTGCTGGACAAGCACAGGGTCATGAGTGAGTTCAATCCCTAGTACTGCAAAAAAAAAAAAAGTTCTGTGTTCTTATGGGCTGGCCAGATAGCTTAGTGCCTTAAAGTGCCTGCTTAGGCAGATGTAGGGGCTGGGGTTTTATCCCTTGCTGCACCAGCTGCACCCCTGGGGCATGCTGAGATAGTGGATGAGACTGGGTGTGGCAGTGTGCACCTGTAATCCCAGCACTTGGGAGGCTGAAAAGCAGGAAGAATCACTATGAGTCTGATCTGTGTAGCGATGCCCATTAGACCCTGAACTAAATACGTAAAGAAATTTTTTAAAAATTATTTTTTGGCTGTCTCAGTCCACCTTGCTGGTGGGGCTGGTGTGGCATGTGGTACCTGGGATTGCACTGTGGTCTCTGTGCTAGCCTAAGCTTGCTTAAGCAAACACTTTAGACTGCTGAGCTGTCTCACCAGGCCCAATGTTGATACTTTAGACAAGGTGGAAGTTTACCAGTGGCTGCAGCACTAGCATCCAAAAGAGCTACGCTTTGGATACATCTCAGGCATTGCCTTGGAATTCCTATTTTCCCTTAGCTCTCAGACCACCTCCACTTCCATTCAGTTTCCGGTGCTTTCCACTATTTTCAAACTTAAACATTGTATGATATTTGACAAAGTCAAACTGCTGTCCCTGGAAGTACAGAAGCTACCTTTGTGCAGAAGGAAGACAACAGGGACATTGTTTTCAAATCTGCCTGTCCCTCTTATAGACTACAGCAGATGAATGTCTGTATAGTTGGTTGAAGATCTCCTGCCTGGCTGAGCAGCTGGCTGGATTTCTTCATGACTCTTTGGCCAGCACTGCTCTTCCTTTGCATGCTTTGTTATCTTATTTCCTTTGCCCCCTCTTTCTGGTTTTATGGTGATGACACTACCAAATGAAACACTAGCAGTGCAGGCTTTGCCTGAAACTCTTCTCAGGAATCTATGTTTATGGAGCAGGAGTGAGGGGTAAAAGAGCGAGTCCTCGAATTGCCCTTTTATCTGAAAGCAACAGGGACCTGATTATCATAGGGCAGTTTATTGACAAGCTATGTTTTGAAAGACAGAAGTCCTCTATTATAGCTTGGGGCAACTGCAGAGTAGATCAGCTGAAAATCAGGCCCAGGGTCTGATGACACAGTCAATATGCTAGGCACAGATGCAAGAGTGCTCTTGGGAAGACACTACAGGAAGAAATTTGAGTTCCTAAATTCCTCTAACCTTCCAGGCTGGCAGAAATAGCCTCAATTCCACTTGCCAGAGAAAACCAAGTCTGCTTGCCTGGGGGCGTATTCGATGACCTAATCTGAAGCAGGTGCCTTCCAAGATGAGGCTTGCTTTCCTCCTGAAATGCCCACAACATGCTTCATTGACTCTTGGCTGAATAGCAAAGTCAGGTTTCAGCACAGCCTGAACAGGAAATGACAAGCTTTGGTCTGAGAAGAGGTAGACCACATGCTGAAGGGACTGCAGGATCCAGTGAATAGATCTGAACACAAAGTGAGGGGACATGCATAGGCACATATCTGGCACACAGGGGTGCACCTGGCGCACAGGGGTGCACCTGACGCACAGGAGTCTCCAGGCATCCACAGTCAAGTTGCATGGAAGGAAAGATGTGCTACTTAGCACAACTCTAATGCAGGGCCTTTAAATTCAACAATCACAGCTATGATGGGTGAGAGGGATGAGCAGAAGGGTCTGACCCTGTCCATTCCTAGGTATTACATTAGAAATACTGCAGAGAAATTACAAATATTTGTGAAAGTTTCAGCTATTTGAAAGATGCAAAAGTGTCACCACCCAGGTTTTGCAAGTTAGAATTTCTACATCCTGGTTAATGTTCCTGAGATCTTCACTGTATATCCAGACTGTGCTGGCTTACTGTGCTGCCCTGTAAACCAGCCAATCCATTTCACGTACCCAAGAAGTACCTATGTTGGTCTGAGCCTGCAAAAGGCATTTATCAATACGGTGTACACGTGGTAGATTATGCATTACAAATATCATGTTCCCTATTTTTATATTTTTGCTTTGGTATCTATCATCTTCCAAAAGTTTATCCTAATGAGCTCATACGGAGCAGTATTTCCTTTTTGTCTTTCACATTTGTAGGTTCTAAGGAAGTCCTTTCTTTAAAACCATAAAGGTTGGGGCTAGGGAGATAGTTCAGGAGAACAAGCACTTGCTTGGCAAGTGCAAGGTTCTGAGTTCAATCCCTGGTACTGCAAACAAACAAACAAACAAACAAAAACCCCTACATGAATGTAGTTAGAATTTTTCTACTACTTTTATAATTACATAAAATATATAATATGTACACATAGCTCTTATCATTACCTAGTTCTCCCTAACTATTCTTTTGCTTTATTGATTAGAATTCAGTTTCCTGCTTCTGTTTATGTCTTATCCATGGATTTAGGTTTTGTTGATTATATGTAACTATTTTGATGATCTGTTAGCTAAGACATCATCTTGTTTATTCCCTTACATCTTCCATTCTGCCTTAAATACTTTCCTTTTGAAATTATATGAAACACAGATTTGAACTTGTACTTCTCTGCTTTGGAATTTCCAGTGGTTTACAAGTAAATCATTATAATTAGTAAGCATTTACACAGCACTTCTGTCTTGGCTACCTTTCTCTCCTTGCTGAGACAAAACACCCAACACCCCAAATTGAGGAAAGAAAGGATCATTTAGCTCACAGTCTGTGGAAGCTTCAGGCCGTAATCAGCTAGCCCCAAGGCACAGTGCCACAGGGTACAGGGACGATAGTCCAAGATAGTGGAAGATAGCAAATGCAGCAAGAGCAAAAGGGGGTGAGCAAGCCTGTTTTCTTCCCTTGTATTGTAAGCAGCCCCTCAACTCCCAGGGCAGGTATAGCATTCACACCACCTCCCTGCCTTCCTCTTGGACTCAAGCCCTGGGCTGAGTAGCTTAAATTTTTAAACTTCTCAAGTTGTCACAGTATATATCAACTATTACAATCCACCCCTTGTCAACTTGACAATGAGACACATCTCTTTAAACCAGTTTCCAGATACATAGATGTGCTTGTTCTTTTTTATTTTATTTTATTTTTATGGCCAGCTCAGCCTGCCATGGGGTGCAGCTGGCGCAGCATGTGGTGCCGGGGATCGAACTGCGGTTCCTGATGTTGCCTAAGCTTACGTAAGCAGTTGCTTTAGACTGCTGAACCATCTCGCTGGCTGTGAGACATGCCTATTTCACAATTTGAACATTATAACACAAGTTTAACAATCCTTTAAGTCTATGAACATTATATTACATTAGAATTAGCCGGGCGTGGTGGCGCACGCCTGTAATCCCAGCACTCGGGAGGCTGAGGCAGGAGGATCGGTGCGAGTTCGAGACCAGCCTGGGCTACCAAAGTGAGCTCAAGGCCAGCCTCAACTGCATAACGAGACCCTGTCTCAAAAAGACAAAAAAAAAAAAAAAAAAAAAATATTACATTAGAATTACAACGTTCTGCCCTTGGTTCCCCAGAGATTCATGTACCTCCCTTTATGCAAAAGGAATTTTAGCCCCTCTGCAAGAATTGCCAATATCCTGACAGTTTCAGCATTACTAAAAAGTCCAAGTCCTAAGTTTCATCCCAGATATAAGGAAAACCTGCAAGCCTGTGTACAAATAAAAAGATAGATATTTCCATGCAAAGGTTACAAATGGGAATACCAAGGATTGGGACCCAAGCAAGTCCAAATTCCAGCAGGGCATCTGAAGCAATCTGTGACAAGTTGTGAGCTCCAAAGGACTTGGATGGCTCCACATCTATGGCACTGCTGCTGCTTGTAGCGCCCATGGCTTCTAGTTCAGGAACGCTTTGCTCCCTTCCTGTAGCTTTTCTTAGATGATCCATGTTCCTGGTTTCTCCCCATTTTTGGGGCCTCCACTGCACCTTTGGCTTCACACAGCTTCACACATGGCCCTCCCAGGGCCACACTGCCTGGCCTCCCAGGCCTGTTTCTGAAATCTGGGTGGAAGCCTTTTTAATCTCAGAACTCTTGCATTCTGCATGTACCTAAAGCCAGTTCCACACAGGTGATGCCAAGGTCCACTGCCCAGTGGAACAGTTCTCAGGCTTACCCCACCTCTTGGCTACGGGGTTTGAGAGCCTGGATTGCTAAGCACTTTGAACACAATTCCAAGGAACAAATTCTCTATGTAACTGCTATTATGGAACTTGGAGCTGCTCCTGCCACTGCTGCCATTCTGAAACATGTCACTCTTCGACTTTCTTCTCAAAGCAATGTCATTGACTTTTGCAGTTTTGGGGCTGCACAAGTGCAGCCCCAAGGGTGGAGATTTGATGCTTTTTGTGATGCCCTCAGGCCACCTTCTCTATTCTCCTGCTCCTTCTTAGCAAGCAAGCTCTCCTCAGCTCTATCTTTGAGGTCCACCACTTTACTGGAGCTCCCTATCTGGCCAAGGTCATTTTAAATCATCTTTCTGGGCTCTCAGTTCTTGATTCACAACAATAGCTATGCCACAGTCTTAACATCTGACTGCCTTGAAATTTGTTCTCCTAGATTAATTAGTCCACTACCTTTAATGTTCATCTCAGGCAAAGTCTCTGAACATAAGCAAAATGCACACAAAATTTATGCCAAAATATAACATGCATCATCTGGAATTCAACAACCAAAGCAGTCCTTCCCAGCAGACACCTCCCTAGCCTAGACTTTACTGGCAGGGTTACTATTAGTCTTTTAGTCTTCTGAGCTCTGACCAGAATCTCCCATGCAAAACAGCATAAGGCATGCTAGTGCTATTACTTCAGAGGACATTTATGAACTTTTCTTATCTCCTCTAAACCTTTCCTATCTCTTCCCACAAGCCATTTCCAAAGGCTGTTGAACCACATGGTCACGTATAGTCACAGCAATCACTTCTCTGGTACCAAATTCTGTTTTGGTTACTTTTCTCTCCTTGCTGAGAGACAAAATACCCAACACTCTAAATAAAGGAAGGAAAGGCTTATTTAGCTCAGTTTGTAGAGACTTCAGGCTGTAATCAGTTGGCTCTGAGACAGGGTGGCGTGGCACAAGGGCAACCAACCGTTCAAAGTGGTGGAGGACAGCAAAGGCAGCAAGAGGAAAAAGGGGAAAGTTTCTTTTCCTCCCTTATATTGTAAGCAGCCCCCTACCTCCAGGGTGGGTGTAGCACTCACACCATCTCCCTGCCCTCCTCTTACACAGGCTCAGGATGTTTACAAGGTGAGGCCCCTGGCTCCCTGCTGAGTCACTTAGTCAAAACTTCTCAAGTTGACACAATGTCACCATTACAACTTCCTAGGTACAAACCACTATTTCATAGCCTTTACATACATTAACTCATTTATTTCTATATAAAAACAGAATTATAGGGTAGAGAGTATTATTCCTTTGCCACCATAGATAACACAAAATAAGACACAGGGAGGTCTGGAGAAGCTCAGCCTTCTCCTCATGTCTGGCCCCAGAATTTGAGCTTTTAGTCTGTATTGCCTACGAGGAGCTTTCATGATGATGGTGTTACATTTGATAAACCTATTGCTATATTAGAAGTAAGTTAATGCATCTAGCCTACTATCATAGTTTGACCTATCATACCTTAAATGTGCTTAGAATACTTAGTCTATTGTTGAAAAGCATCCTCTAATAAAAACCTATTTTTGTAATATGATGTCATGCTGAATATAATGAAGACAATAATATATAATGTATTAATTATTATAGCCATCCTACTGGATGTTTGTTTGTTTGCTTGTCTTTTTCAAACAGGATCTCACTATGCCTCTCAGGTTAGCCATGAGCTCATGTTACCAGCCCATACTAATCTGTATTAAAACCCTGTTTTATTGTTTTTTTATCTTTAAAAAATAGAATAAGCTATTTAATGTTGCATATAATTTATTGCTTACTGAATTGAAAGTAAAAAGCAGAATGGCTTTTCTGCCAGCATACAGTGGAAAAATTATGCAGTGAAACCTTTATGGGGATTGTCTGAATGCTTTTCTAACTAAGGAGTCCTGCTAAATATAAAACTGAGTCAAAGTTCCTAAGCACTTCTTCCAACTGTCCACTGTGTTTGACCTTGTTTTCTGTCTCATCTTGATCCACAGCAGCCAGGAGCTCATCATCTTAGACCTTGTTGTTTTGAACTTGCTGTGCGTGCTAGGACTTTGTATCTTAATTAGGTTCCCCCTGTTTTGTTCAGAGATAACTTTCCAAATGTGGTTGTCGTTGCTCCTTCTCCTCTTCTCCTTCTTCTTCCCCTTCTCATTCACTAACTCTAATAAAGATTTATTTAGTAGTACCTCTTGCCACATGCTGGGCTTGGATTATTTGGGACCAGAAATCCATAATGATTACTTTTACACATTTCCTTATGGGATGATTGGAGATTTGGGACAACTAGTGTCACCCTTCTGAGATCTTCTGTTATCTCATTAGAGGTGGGCCACCCTCTCCCACCAAGGCTAAAACTAAGACTAAAGACACTTTAAGACAAGGTCTTTTTCTGTGTAGGACCACTGAAACCCTCTGTGTCATACAATAATCCTCTCCTCAGTCAATAAATACCAAGGTTTTGGCTGTCTTCTCCTGGCCTGTTGTTCTTCATGAACAACTGGTTGACCTGGATCCCTGCTATACCACCATTCTCTGTCTTTAGCTCTCTCCTTTCCTTCCTCCCACCTACCCTTCCTCTCTCCCTTTATCCTGCACTATAACACCTGGCAGGAGTTGGGGTTCATTGTAGGAGTCTCCAGTATTAAATGCTTACCATAACAAACAGACAAGTCCTTGGGGCAAGGACATTTCTTTTAATAGGCGTTTACAGTCCAGGCTAACACGAGGATGTCTCCGCTATGATTCTTTGTTTTTCACCCAGTCTCACTTCATCTTGGATTCCTATAATATTTTTTAAGCCTTTGCCACAACAAATTTCACAGCCTTTTTCAAAAAATAAAACCATGGTTAGATATTCTATGCATCACCTGCTTCTTATGAAGAATGTGTGGGCTCATCTATGCATTGCATGGATGCCCTCACCAAATGGCTGCCTTTGACTAACTGAATGGATGGAGAAGTAAAAAAGAATTTTTTAAGTCAATACATTAGGTGGTGACATGGAAGAAGGAGAGTTTTGTGCTGTTTTTCTTGTAAAGCACTGTATATATCTATTTGGGGCCATATAAGTGATTAGCAACTAAATTACTAACCCAGAGTCCACGAACCTTATTTATTATTTCTCTAACAGTAACTTTGGATGAAAAAGAATTTTGAATGGGCAAAAGGAGTCCTGCAGCCTGCAAAGGCATTAATTATATGAAACAGCAATTTACATTATTTATAAGAGAGCTATTTACATTACTTAGCCCTGTCAGACACAGTAGTTGCAAAGCTCCCCTCTTTCATTACAGGGAAAAGAATAAAGCAAAGTGACAAGGAAGTAGAAAAGATATTATAATGGCTGCATCTCATTACAAGAAAGATGATGTCTCTACAACATTAAAAAAAGAAAAAGAAAAAGAAAGCCTCCAATATAATTTAAATGAACAAAATGGAAACTTCCATCTAGCTCCAACGATGATTCAGAACATAACACCTATTTAAATATTCAGAACAGCGTCCAAAAACCACTGCAAGTTAAGCATTGTTAACTAAATTACGTGTAAGGAGGAAGATGATTAAGATGCTGTTTCATAATTCAAGTATTTGAATTTAATTAGTCACATCTTTCACAAGTGACTTTGAAATGCAAGTGCCTGCACCAGGAACAAGGTCATTGGTGATGGCAGCCAGATTGGGGGAAAATTCCCACTGTGTTTTATTTTTGTTTTCTTCCTTCCTCTGTGACCACTCTAATTTAATTGAATCCTGCTGTTTCACTTTCATCAATATAATAGATAGCTCTCAGTAGCAAATAGCACTAGCGTTTGATCTGAAGTGGACAAGTCTACTATATGAAAACAAAGTTTAAAACTGAGAGAATTTAACAAGCTGACTGAAATAAAAAGACCCAACATATATATATATATATATATATATATATATATATATATATATATATATATACTCCAAGGATGAAAATTTCCTCCAGGCCTAAATTCTTTGAAATCTTACAATTTTTTTTTTCCTTTCACAAGAGAGAAGTTAAAAATCTATGTCAATCAGAGGATGATATCTAAATCCTCATTGGAGAATTCGACCCAACGGTGAGGAATCTTTGCATTTCACCACTTGCTAGGAATGTTCTTTGGCCATAGTTACCCGGCCCTGTGAGCTAAATACTCTCATTCCTTCAAAGAACATAAGGGTGCAGCGCCTAGACATAACAAGCTAGCCTCCCAAAGTGGAACAGGCCCACAGAGCCTGTGCGAAATTAGGTCAGAGCTGAAAAGAACAATCGTCTGTGGTCTAATAAGCTTCTTAATCTTTAATGGGTCATTGGGCTCACGGAATGCTAGGATCACTTTAAGTGTGAAAGAACTGGTAACACTTTTCAGTATTAAAGATCTATTTTTCTAAGCTACCAATATTTCTAGTCTATCTCTCAGATAATTTTTGGTATTGAATAATTTATAAGGAAGATAGGTTCCTTATTCATTGAAACTCAAACTTCAAATCGATAAATTAGGCTCTGATTGTGATCCATAGCATGTGGTCAAAGAACTTCCCTTGCCACCAGCTATTTCGCTTGAGGCACTGGAGTTTCCTCATTTGACATAAATACATCCTTTCAAGATCCTTGTTCAAAATGCCAGAGTATTCTGAGAATTAGCACTTCAAGCCATTAATATGTACTTATATCAAAAGTTAAGGTTGTGTAACATGCACCCTGATTTAGAATACAGTCGTGAGAATATGGCTAAAATGCAAATACATAAATATAATCAATTATTAGAGGGAAAGACTAAGGGGATCAGTTGCAGGTATCTGATTCTTAAATTGCTGGTCGAAATTTCCTAATTTCAATGTGATTAATCAACTAATTGTGGGAAGGCCAACGATACCGATTATGGAAGAGCACAGGTTTTTAGAGTCACAGACAAGGACCTGTGACATTACTTTGCTTTTTACAAATTATGTGACCTACCTAAGAATTAGCTTCCTGACGATAAAATTGCAGCTCTAATATTCTCCAGCTCTAGGGCCGGGTAAATAGGTAGTAGAATAAGTGCTTGCCTAGCAATCATAATGTTCTGAGTTCAAACCCCAGTAGCTAAAAAAAAAAGAAAAAAAATATTCTCCAGCTGCTTTCAAAGCCCTCTCCCTTGTTTCATCTCCCACCTGGACAACTAAACTCCCCAGCCCTCGCGCTCCCCGCCCTGCGGGAATCTCGGTGTTTTCGGGAAGACGAGCGGATGCGCGGTTGCCACGAGACCGTCGCTAGGCAACCGAAACTCCACAAACTCCTGGCGGCGCGGTCGCGTCAACATGGCGGCCCAGGGCGCCACCTTGAGTCCCACGTCAGACGAGTCTCCTGCGTCGCTGTCGCTGTCGCCGCCAGAGCTGCCCCCCACCCCGTCATCGGTGTCAGGCACGGTTTCCAAGTCGCCCGTGGAGTCAAAGCCGAGCAGCCCGAGCCCGCTGCCCTGCTGTGCCTGTCCTGAGGACTCGCTGCCCGCCGCCGTGTTCTACGGGCCGTTGGACGCCAGGAACCCGCTCCTGGCCGCCTGTGAGAAGGACGTCCGCGAGCTCTTGGGCTTCATGAAGAAGAAGAAGGCGCTGGCGACCTCGGAGGAGCAGGAGCACGAGTTCCGGCGGCGTTGGTAAGCGGCGGCAGGGAGGGCGCGGCTAGAGCAGGGCCCGCGACCCCGCGGCCCCGCGGCCCCACGGCCCCAGAGGCGAGCGGCCCCGCGCGGTGGTGGACGCGGGCACACCCAGGGCCCAGAAGATGTGGGAAGACCGACGTGCATTGGCCGCGCGAAGATTCGTCGCCGTCACAGTACCTAACTCCTGCTCCCAGTTGTGTCCTGGCTAAAATCAATACTGGAATGTTGAATAACTCACCTTTCGTTTGGTTTCTGAGTATCCCCTATGGCCCTAGGCTACTTAATATTTTTGCACCCACTCCAGGGGTTTCACAGTTTTTTCCATGTTGGGAGTGCGAAATTCTGTATATGAAGACAAAGGAATAAGTTTGAGGTGGTTCCAGTTCCTTTTTTTTTTTCCTTTTTGAGACAGGGTCTTGCTATGCAGTTCAGGGTGGCCTTGAGCTCACTTTTGTAGCCCAGGCTGGTCTCGAACTCGCACCGATCCTCCTGCCTCAGCCTCTCGAGTGCTGGGATTACAGGCGCGTGGCACCATGGCTGGCTGGTTCCAGTTCTTGACTGATACCATGAAGTATGTCATCCTGTGGACTGGTGTATCTTACCCTCTTACATTATTGGGGTTACAGAGACCCTTTTTTCTTGTGAGAGTTCATGACACATTCTGTACATGTTTTCCTTTTTTGTTGTCTGTCACCATGTTATTACTGTGACTGCAAACTATTTTTAAGATTCTTTGCTGTTTGTGTTATTATCTGTTTTGGTCAAATACTCCACAAGCTGAACATTTACAAAAGTAGGTGAATAAATGACGGAAAGTACCAGAATAGGAACTACTCTTCTCTTCTCTTCTCTTCTCTTCTCTTCTCTTCTCTTCTCTTCTCTTCTCTTCTCTTCTCTTCTCTTCTCTTCTCTTCTCTTCTCTTTTTTCTTGTTTCAGAACTTTTGTTTGTTTGTTTGTTTATTTATTTTTATGGCCGGCTCAGCCTGCCCTGAAGGCAGGGCTGGCGCAGCATGTGGTGCTGGGGATTGAACCATGGTCCCTGAAGCCGCCTAAGCTTTCCTAAGCAGGCGCTTTAGACCACTGAGCCATCCTGCTGGGCCCCAAGGGACTAGTTTTAACGTATATTTTTGTGCATGCATTTAATGTGAAGAAATACTTTTGACTTACATGTAATTATTCATTCATCCAAACTATGTATATATAATATATGTTAAAAGTCATGAAAGTCCCTATCTACATGGAGTATGTATTTTTATGGATATATTCAGTCATTAAACAAGTATGGAAGTATAGTAATGTCCCCTTGTCTAATTTTCACTTTCTGTGGCTTTGGTTTTCTGTGCTCAGTATGGTCCAAAAGTACGAACTAGGAAATACTAAAATAAAGCAAATTTTTTTTTTTCATGTTTATGTATTTGCTACAGGGTCTCACTACGCAGCTTGGACTCTTAGTGATTGCTCTGTTTTCAGCTGCCCCAGCGCTGGGATTCTGGGCATGCACCACTATGCCTTGATTCCTTTGCAGGGCCAGCTCCCTCGGGCCTGTGCAGCATGTGGACTCTCTCCCTGTGCTGGCCAAAACAGATGCTTAGTCCACTGAGTTATCTCACAGGACCAAATAAGCAATCTTTAACTTTTGAATTGTACGCATTTCTAAGTAATGTGATAGAATCTTTCCCTACCCTACTCTGTTCCACTTGGGATGTCAATCTATATAGAAGACACCTGGTCTTGATAGCTTTGGTTATCAGATCAACTGTAATAGCATCACTACAATTACATTCAGATAACTCATTTTAGTGAACAGTGGTCCCAAAGCACAAGATGAGTAACACAGGCAACTGAGATACATGAAAAAGAAAACATAAAGCCTATTTTTTAGGTGGAAAAGTGAAAGTTCTCCATAAAGAAAAACAATTGTGTGCCCTTGTTGTTAAGCTTGAAAATGCAGCAGGTTATATTGAGACATCACATACACAGAACTTTTAAAACCATA
>PVJA010027039.1:0-28997 GCA_004027025.1 Myocastor coypus | reverse complement strand
TCTTCTTCTTCTTCTTCTTCTTCTTCTTCTTCTTCTTCTTCTTCTTCTTCTTCTTCTTCTTCTTCTTCTTCTTCTTCTTCTTTTTGTATTTTAGGGAAGGGTCTACAGGGTGTTCAGGATCTCACTACTAGATCAAAATTGTAGTGGTCCACCTGTTTACAGCCTCCAAAGATCTGGGATTACTGGCGTGTGAAGCCCAATATTAACTGCTATCTCAGTATACCCTGGAGGTGGGGCTGGCCCGGCCATCCCTGGTATCGAACCTCTAGCCCCTGCACCTGCTTGCCGGCGCTTTAATTTGCTAAGCTATTAGCAGCCCTGACACTCAAACTTCCTGAAAAAAGAACGAGTCAATATGAAGCTCAAATGAGATAGGATATTACTAAGATAAGAGCAGAATTAATGCAACTGGGATGTAAATCTATATAAAAAAATCAATGTATTGAAGAGTTGGCTCTTTGAAAACTAAAACAAAATTGATACAACCCTGGCCCCCTTTATCAAAAAGAGGAAAGAAAAGACTCACATTCAGGAAGTTATGAATAAAAATGGGATAGTCACAATGGATCCTGTAGAAATATAGATCATCAATGTCTAATTTGAGAATCTGTATGCTAATTCAATGGAAAACACAGGAGAAATGGCCAGATTACTAGGCACATGAATTGCCACAGCTGCATCAAGAAGATATAAAATTCTAAATAACCGAATATCTCTTTATGGAATTGAAAATACAATAAAAAACCTAGCAACAAAGACAAACACATGTCCTGATGGATTCACAGTTTAATTCTACAAGAAAGTTAGCAAAGAACTGATGCCACTAATGCTGAACCTGTTTAGTGAAATCAACAGGGGAACAATGCTTCCAAAATCATTCCTAGAAGCAAGAATTACCATGATACAAAACCCAGAGATCCACCCAACCAGAAAAGAAAGCTACAGACCAATCTCCCTAATGAATATAGGCACAAAAATCCTCAGGATTCTGCTCAGGAAAATACTGGAAAACAGAATGCAGCAAATCATAAACAAGATTATACACCATGACTAAGCAGGACTCATCCCAGGGGCATATGGATGGTTCAACATATGTAAATCAATACATGTAATACACCATATTAAAAGAATCAAAGACAAAACTCACATGATTATCTACAATAGATGCAGAAAATGTTTTTGATGAAGTCCAACATCTATTCATGATTTAAAAAAAAAAAAACTGCAGAAACTGGAAATAATCATCTTTATCCCAATCCGATAAAAGCCATCTGTGACCAAACAACAGCTAACCTCACGCTAAACAATCAAAAACTGAAACATTTCAGTCTAAAATCAGGACCAAGACAAGGATGTCACTATCACAACTCCTATTCAATGTAATTTTGGAAAAATTGGCCGGAACAATTAGTTAGGAGAAAAAAAAAAAGAAATAAAGGTTGGGAAAAAGAAAACTAGATTTTCATTATTTACAGGTGACAGAACACTGCATGGAAGACACCAAAAACTCCACCAAAATGCTTATAGATTTTTTTTTTTTTTTTTTTTTTTTTTTGGTGGGACTGGGGTTTGAACTCATGACCTTGCACTTGTCAGGCAGGCCCTTGTGGCATGGAGCTATCTCCCCAGCCCCAATGCTTATAGATTTAATGACAAAATTGCTTAGTGTAGTGGGAGACAAAGTCAACATTCAAAGCTCAACATTCAATAAAGTCAATACAAAAATAACAACGTCACCGAGAGGGAAAGTATGGAAACCGCACCCTTAGAAATAGCATCTAAAAGCTGAAATACTCAGGGCTCAGTCTAACAGAGGAAGTAAAAGATCCACACATTGAAAACTACAGTACTCTGACAAGGGAGATAGAGAGGGCATCAGAAAGCGGTGGGAGACGCTTTTCCCTCATAGAGAGGAAGAGCTCACATAGGGAAAATGACCAAACTCCCAAAGTTGTTATACAGATTTAATACAAATCCAACTAGAATACGACTAGCATACCTCACAGAATTAGAGGCAACACGTCTAAAATTTGTTTTGAGTCAGAAGAGACCTACACTAGGAAAAGCAATTCTTGGCAACAAAGGCAATGTGGGAGGAATTATAATCTTTGATGGGAAATTATACTACAAAGCGAACATGATGAAATCAGCGAGGTACTGGCAAAACCAAAAAAACAGGAAACAAAAACAAAAACCAGACCTGAGCACTAGTGGAACAGAACAGAAAATGCAGACAAACCTCCAAAACCTCTTTGACAACGGAGCCAAACGCTTGCTTGCTTTTTTTCTTTGTTTCTTTCTCTTTCTTTCTTTCCTTTCTTTCTTCCTTTCTTTCTCTCTTTCTTTCTTTCTTTCTTTCTTTCTTTCTTTCTTTCTTTCTTTCTTTCTTTCTTTCTTTCTTTTTTGTGTGTTTAGTATGGGGCCTGCAGGTTCTCTAGTGCCTCACCACACAGATCAGACTCACAGTGCTCCTCCTGTTTTCAGCCTCCCAAGTACTGGGACTGCAGGTATGTGTCACCATACCCAGCCTCAAATATTTTCACTAGCAGAGAGATAGTGTCTTTAATAACTGATGATGGAAAAACTGGCTTTCTACATTCCAAAGAAAACTAGCGATGATAATCGCCGTACACTGACCCAGTCAAAATGTATCAAAAATACAATTTTTTTAAATTTTTAAAATTATTTAAAGTATAAATTAGAATTAAAATAGAAAAATCACAAGTGATGCAGAATTTCACTTAAGAAAGTAATATGAATTTCACAGTACTTGCAGTACACAGTGTTGTCTTCCAACCAGTTATTCATATTATCACATATATGCATGCAAAATTGTAAGAAGAAAGAAAAAAGAAACATATGAGAAATTAGGAAGAGCAAAAGTACAAACAGTGGAGAAAAGGAGACAATACACCTTAAGCGCTCTCTGCTCCTTTCCCGGGACCAGTGAGATGCCCAGTATGGTTGTCCAGACTGTTCTGCTTACAGGCATAGATAAATCTCTTTCCCATACTTCTTCCTTTTGAATAAGTTTATTCCCTTGTCCCAGTATCTATTGTATCCTTCAGATTCCATTTTTTCTCTTTCAGTTTCTCACACTAAGGAGATAATAGAATGTCTGTACGTGCAAGTCCGATTTATTTCACCTAAGCATATGTTTTCTAGTTACACCCATTTGATGATAAAAGACTTAAATTTATCCTAATGTATAGCTGAATAATACTTCATTGTGTAAAAATACCACAAAAGATGTATTTTTCTACAGTGGAGTATTACTCATCTATGAAGAAGGATAATATTGTCATGGATTAATGGATGCAACTCGAGACCATACTCATAGGTGAAATAAACAAGACTCACACGTGTGACCATCATATTGTGTCTTTGATGTGGGAAAGTGGAAATGTAAATAAGGGTCAAAATGTGCAATAGCTATTGCAAAGTGGGAAAATTGTTCAGAAGGAAAGAGGAGCGAGGCAGCAGCAGCGGGACAGGAAAGGCAAGAAAAGCGTATGCGCTGCTTATTCTCCTATTTTCCCTTAGTGCATCAAAAAGAAAGTTTTGTACTAATATTGTATCGAGAGTCTTTAATGTCCCTATCTTATACTCTGAGTAACTACTTTGAAGATCACACTATGCAATGTGTTAAGTATTGCTATTTTCCTATTATTTTGTTATGCCTTCTTTTTTCATTTGATGGTGTAATATTACCCCACTAAAGTAATATTTTCAGCCTTTCACGAATCCTCACATACTCTTACTGAGTTTTATGCATAAAGAAAATTATGACGCACAGATAGCAGACCTTGCCCCTTTTCTCTCCCTTCCAAGCAAGCTTTGGATAGGAACCATGTAACCTTATCTGGTGTCTCTGCGACAATTTGCCCACAGAAGAAGAAAATGGACATCCAGTGTGACAGAGGCCACATCGTCTAGCACTCTCTGCGACCAGATGGCTCATTCTTCTAAATTTTAATTTTAGTGGTAATAATATGGATGTCAGCGATGTTCCTGGTATCTTGGTTGGTAGTAAAAGCAATAGTTGTGGTCGTAAGTAAATTAATATCTTGATTTACTCCTTGAAGCTACCTTCAGTTTTGCATAGCACGCAAATGTTTTCTTGTGGACTACACTGTAGGAACCCACCAGTAACTTCGAAAGCCACGTTTCTTCTAACTTTCTGCAGGCCATTTACAGCTCCCGACATACCAGCGCACAACACTAAAAATGTTTGAGAAATCAGTCACATATAAAATGTATTCTTTAACTAAAAAATGCACTCAACAGAAATCAATAAGTAAAGCATTTTAAAACCCATTTTTGAAATTTGAAACTCAAACATTTCTGAATAATTCATGCATCAAAAAAGATATTCTTGTGGAATCCTGAAAATACTTAAGACTAAAAGATCATTAAAATACTCCATATCAAAACTTGTGGGATGGAACCAAAATGATCCTGGAATAAATTGTGGCCACAAGTCTTTACGATAGAAATGTATGAAGATGAAAAAAAGATGAAAAAAAAAAATCACCCATTTTGAAAAGTTAAAACAGAAGAATAAAAGCCAGGCGTGGTAGTGCACGCCTGTAATCCCAGCACTTGGAAGGCTGAGGCAGGAGAATCAATGTGAGTTCGAGACCAGCCAGGGCCACAAAAGTGAGTTCAAGGCCAGCCTGAACTGCATAGTGAGACCTTGTCTCAAAAAGACAAAAACAAAAAACAAAAACAAAAACAGAAAAACAGAAGAATAAGTATGAACCAAGATAAAGTAAAGGAACAATAATCTTAAATGGATCTAATAATGAAGTTAAAATGTCTGAACATCCTTGAAACCTGAAAGGCAAATATAGGAAATGTGCAAAACAATTCACCAAAGTGTAGAAAGATAAGAAGGGCGGAAGAGAGCCGGAGCGGAAGAGAGCCGGAGCAGAAGAGGCTCCCAGACCCGTGCGCCAGTTCTCCAGTCCTCTGACTCATGAGCAGCAGACACGAGGAAGACTTCAAGGACTACGGTAGAAGACAGCAGCAGCCAGGGGCAAGAGACAAGACAACAGAGCAAGAGAGCTCCTTTGCTGCCCTTGGAGGAGGCAGCATTCAACTGTATCAAAGTTGAGGATTTTCACTTAATGAAATTTGACAGTAGAATTTCACTCAAATACATTAGGTTGCCATTAAAGTCCCAGAGTTACAGTAAAAGACACATCTCCATTTGTCATCCTCAGCATGCTAGTTACTTAGAACGCTGGCTTCCCACCCCCTTGACCTTGCCACTTTCTGAAGCCACTCGGGAAGTGCTTCTTTGCGAATCTCTTTAGCTGCCCCGTTGTGGCTGCTTTTGTGTCTGGACTCAACCCAAATACTGGAACCTTCCTGGTGATTTTGATTCTGAGAAGACCCTGGAAGTCACCTGGCTCCAGATTCAGCCAGTGAGGTATACGAGGAAGTGCCATAACATTTTTATTTGCCAAAAGTAACTGCAAGCAAGCCGGGCGTGGTGGCGCACGCCTGTAATCCCAGCACTCGGGAGGCTGAGGCAGGAGGATTGATGCGAGTTCGAGACCAGCCTGGGCTACAAAAGTGAGCTCAGGACCAGCCTCAACTGCATAGTGAGACCCTGTCTTAAAAAAAAAAAAAAAAAAAAAAAAAAAAAAAAGTAACTGCAAGCATTTGATCAATATGGCATGGTCAAAAACCATTTCTACAGCTTAATCGAAATTTTAAAATGATGACAGGGAAACACACATTGCTATTAATTCCCTCAAAATACTTCCCCTTGTTTCAACACAGTTTGTTCCATCATTCCTGGCAATATCTGTTTTGGTGCAGTAACTTTAAAAATTTTGAATATTCACCATGTATATGTCATTCTTTGTACTGAAGAGTTAAGTCATATTCTGGCACTAACGACGTACATCCGGGACCAAGCGCAACCCGGAAACAAAGTTGTTCCAGAAAAGTGCAGTGGCAAACGTCTTCAAAATCAAGGTGATTAGCCAGTAATTTTTGTTCTGGCCTCCTAGAACAAAATAAATGACTCTTCAGAGGAACAGAAAAGAAAACTGTACACTATTTACAGGATTCAAAATGATTATTGAAAAAAATTCTTACACATATAAGATACAGAAAGTGCAACCCAATTTTGTAAAACAAAAGTAAACAGAAGTAGACTTCAAGATAATTAGTTGTTAAAACTACATGAGGATTTAAACTACCTGAATGTCATTGGTAGGCAAATGCATCTAAGATGCGGGAACTGTAAGAAGAGCCAGATGGGTACTCTAAAGCTCATAGTTTAATATGTTGAAAAACAGTAACAAAACATTGGATGAGCTTCATGTAGGCTAAAGATTGCAGAAGAAAGTGTTACCATAAAGTCAGAAATATTGAACATTTTCAATCCGAAGAGCAGAAAAAAATTAAATACCACTCTTAAATTACCTTTCAGGAAACAGCAGTGTATTCTATGTAAACATGGAGACAACCAAAAGAAGGGGTGGCGCAGCAAGAGGAAGGTACTTCAGAAATAAGGTCCAAGTTTCTCCACATAATTTTTTAAATACTTAACATAGAATTCCAAGGTGGTCAAGAGAAGCCCCCAAAGGGTAAATACCACGGAAACCAAAACTGGGCACAGGCTTGAAGTGCGCCTCACAGTGCAGACACCGAGGGGGCTGTGGTGCAGGGCACACATCACTGTCCCACCCCTGCATTGCGAGCCAGGGGTGGGTGGCACACAGGAGAGCCAGGAGCATGCAGACAGTGAAAACACGGACACGTGGCCTTGCGTGTCAAATAGTAGGTTACCGAAATAAGTGAATGAAGAAATATTTGCGAAATTAGTCCGTGGTGGGTGTTTCAGTGTGACCTTTACATTTCTTTGAATATTTTATGAACTAAAGAAGTTTCATACAATGATTATATATTATTAATCTCTCATGACTTTTCTAAATCTTCTTTTTATACATAAAGGAACCCAAACCTTCACCTGACCCTGTGGTGACTCTGCCTAGTTTTCATCTATTGCAAAGCAACCTAACGTGCTTTGGTCCAGAAGTCAGCTGTACAATGTAGAAATCTGTCCACAGAAACCATGGAATTTATAGTTGTGATCAATTATACTGAATAATTTAAAACTGTCTTAGTGTAATTTCAAAAGGACTTGGCTGCTTTGCACACTTTTAATGGGAAAAAAATCTCCCAAATTTTATAAGAAAATGATAGAATAAAAATAATATGTGGCTGGACCGATGCTTTTACCCCCACTGGGGTCCTAGCTTTCTAGGATGAAATGGTTTTTGTTGTGGGCTTTTTCTAATTGAATAGCTCTATTATTCCTTTTAGTTATCTTTACTAATAATAAGTTTTAGTATATTTTTGATATATGTAATGATAACACTTATATGCGATTTATACCTGCACATGATACATCTTTAGTTATTTTTGATGACAGTATTATGTGTTATGTGTTTTCTGTAAATATAGCTCCCCCCCCCTTCACATTTGTGGGAACAGTATCTAAAGTGAAGGGAAAATGACAATATTACCTACTGGAATATATGGGAAGCAATGAAAGCAATCAAGCAGGGATTTATTTATTTATTTATTTATTTATTTATTTACTTACTTACTTATTTATTTAGCAGAACCGGGGATCCAACTCAGGATCTTGCACTTGCTAGACAGGCACTTTCGCCCCTAAGCTATCTCCCCAGCCCAAGCCTGGGAATTTTAAAGTGATGCATTCTTACATGAGGAAAACAAAAACGAGGGCAAATAAATAGTCTAAGGTTGACCATCAAACAAACGAAACACGAAGCTCAGATGAGGCCGGCAAGATAGCTCAGCGTTCTGAAGTGCCTGCTGAAGCCTGCTTAGGCAAGTGTGCAGGTTCACTCGAGTTCGGCTGAACTTTCCCCTCCTTCCCTCGCGTGTGTACATTCTTCTCCGAGCCTCCTTGCTGAGTCATTCAACGGAGTCTTACTTGTTGCTCTGCGCGGCTGCCATGTGCCCCTCCCAACTCTCCTTGGACTGTTTCTCAATCACGTGGCCCTCTGGGGAGGTGTGCTGCAGGTAGTGAAGAAGATCAGTGCCTTTGGGATTTAATTTTGGGGGGAGCATCTCTCGTTTTCTGTGTCAAAGCATCCCTAGGAGCGCTAAGCCTCCTCATCAGGTTATGAGGAAGGGGATGGCTTCCCGCCTTCTGTTTTCAGGCAAGGAAGAATGTCAGCTGGGGCCAGGGGTGGGCTGAAGGCCCACTGGGACATCCCCAAGAAGCGTAGGGATGAAGTAGGTCCTTAACTTCATGTTACTTCTCATGAGTTGTAGTACGTTATTATCCATAAGTTACAAATATTAATTCAGTAATTCCAACATATTTTAAAAGGAATCGATACTTTTCATGATAATTTACACTAAGTACAAACCCAAACAGGAATTTTTATATAAATCAGACATAAGAAGTCTAAAATACAGAAAAGGAAAGCTGACTGGCTAGGGCACAGGCCTCAGGAAAGAGGGTGGTGGGCTGCCAGGCCTTTACTGTTTGTGTTTTGCATTCTATAATTGTTCCTAGAGAAGCCAGTCGTGCAAAAATGGACACAGAAGGGAAAAGCCTCAGAACAATTCCACTGTTTCCAGCTGGAAGATCAAGAAAAGGGGTCCTAGCAAGCAAAAAGACTTTTAGGTAGTTACTGTTCTATTTCAAACAAACAAACAAACAAACAAAAAACAGCTGAAAAAAAACCCAACCAAACAAACTTTGACAATGACAATGTTCCCGACTCCACTAGCCAAGGCCAAGTGGGGCGACTAGATACACGCACTGAGAAGCTGCATGGTAACCTCAGTACCTGCACTGGGATGGCGTTACATGAGCAAGGTGTTGAGCCTCTCATTTCCAGTGCATGGTAAAGAGACAGTTCCACCATGGTGTCAATGGTCAGTGATGACCCCATTTGAGCCTGGACCTCTACTCCCTCTTTTCTTCCCTCTCCTTGCTGGGTAGCATTGTCCAGCGGCACATCAGAACTTTTGTCACTTGCCACAGGCCATCAGGCCACTCTGTCCAAGGTATCCCCTGGATGCTGCATCACGTACTTGAATGACCATACCTGTTGGGAGTGACAAGGAGCCCTCACCTAAAGTGATGTTCTTTTTTTTTTCTTTTAATGGGAAGTAACAATGCAACAGTTTAAAAAACACGTTAGCAGTACATTCCTAATAATTGATACAATGCATATTGTTGTCCTCGTAGTAGTTATACAGAGGATAGGATGTACATGATAATTTTTCTAATCACTATTAGTACAAAAAAAATTTCTTAGCCGGGTGTGGTGGCACATGCCTGTAATCCCCGCACTTGGGAGGCTGAGGCAGGAGGATCGGTGTGAGTTCGAGACCAGCCTGGACTACAAAAGTGAGCTCAAGGCCAGCCTGAGCTGCACAGCGAGACCCTGTCTCAAAAAGACAAAAAAAAAAAAAAAAATTTTCTTCTCACTGAACTAAGATAATGTAGTTGTATACACAGTCCAGTATTCCATAATCACAGTGTGTTATTGGCAGAACTAGCAATGTAGGAAGCTGTTGATTTAGGCCTTTTACAGCTCAGCATACTAATCTAGCTTTATATTTTATGCCTCATCATTAAACTTTTCTGCTGGGTGGTTAAGGGCAAGAGCTGCATAACAGAACATGTAACTTTTGTATCTCCCAAGGTCAGTCATATACCCTCAGGATTTACTCTGAAACCATGTACAATGCTTTGTAGAACTGTTGTCAGTGTCAGCCATCTGGATGAGTCACGGATGTTGTTTGACCAGTTTGCTCTCTGTGAAAGTCTGAGAGGATGTTTTCTCTCTAGGTGACTCTCCTTAGGCACACTATACATCACCAGTACTTTTCATCTGTGGTTCCGTAATATCCTTTAACAGAAAATTTGGGAAACCACTGAGCTATAGGATGTTACAGCACAAGTTCTCTTATATCCTGAGTCCTCACTGATCTTGAAGGGCTAGGGCCAAAATATTCACTATCTTTGTAGCCCTTCTTTTTCTCTAATTTTTGGTCTGTAAACGTACATTCTTAACATGCCAGAAGAGAAGCTTCATGATACTATTACTCTATAACATAGGTACTTGAGCTTAACATCATGGTTCTGAATATCAAACATCTTACACTTAACTTAGAATCAGCATTTTTCATCAATCATTGATATTCTAATAAATCCCTATACAATGCAATAAAAGCAGTTACACATTTTTTCACACACAGTTGGAAATCTAAGTATATGCAAAATTGTAGCTGGTCAATCCTATGGCATTTTTCCTAGTCTCTTACTCTCATTTCATATGCTTTTTTGTTTTCTTGTAAACCAATCATTTACTTGAGAGAGAGTATCGCAGTAACTGAAATGACATTAGAAGCAGCCCAAATCTAAAAGACAAGAATGACAGGCTTTTCAAGTATAATTTTAGTGTTACCCTTTGCTACCCTCAGTGTGAAAAATATTTTGGTGGTTCTCAGGACCTAATCTTTATAATTTCCTCCCATCATTGGACTTTGGCTTTCATTTGCTCTGCCTTTTCTAGTTGGGGTATGTGCTGTGTAAGAGTATTTATTTGTACCTGTTCTATTTTCTTAACGTGTGAGTTCAGAGCTATAAATTTTCCTCTAAGAACTGCTTTCATTGCATCCCATAAATTCCAGTAGGTTGTGTTTGAGTTTTCATTAAAATGTAAGTATTGTTTAATTTCCTGTTTAATTTCATCTGCAACCTACTGGTTGCTGAGAAGGGTGCTGTTTCTTTTCCATGTTTGATCAATCTTGGTTTGAAATTTAGACTGTCTGCAAACATTGTTACCCCCACATTTTTTGAGGTGCTGGGGCATGTAGTATTGTTTTCCATCATTTAATTTTTAGCCCGTGAGTTTCTTATGAGTTAATTGCGTTCCTTGTATGTAGCATATTGGTGGGTTTTGCTTCCTTATCCACTCTAACGGTCTATTTCTTTTAATTGGAGAATTGAGTCCATTTACATTGATGGTTATAATTGAAATGTATTGACTTGTGATTGACTTGTCTTTTACTTACTATTGTTTACTTCTTTTACTCCTGTTTAATTGGTTGCCCTATTTGGTGTGTTCTTTCTGATCTCATTTGTAGAGTTCGGGCCCTTTTGACCCCTCTCTAAAATGTTTTTTTAGTAGTCTGCGTAGTGTTCGCTTTGACATCATGAAATTCTTTAGTAGTTTCTTGTCGTGGAGGTATTTCACTTCTCCCTCATACTTGAAAGAGAGTTTTTCAGGGTACAAACGTCTTGGCTGTAATTTATTTTCATGGAGGACTTGAACACCCTGCTGCGTGCTCTTCTTGACTTCATGGTTTGTGAAGAAAAATCTGCCATTATTCTGATGGGTCTTCCTTTAAATGTGATCTATTTCTTTTCTCTAGCAGCTTTTAGTGTATTATTCTTCTGTTGGATTTCTGGGATCTTGATTATTACATGTCTGGGTGTGTTTTTAGTCAGGTTGATGTTATTTGGAGTTCTGTATGCTTCAGTTGCCTGAATATCTGATTGTTTTCTCATATTTGGGAAATTTTCTGCTGTTACTTCTGCTCATATTCTTTTTATATTATTTGTATTGACTCCTTCTTTCCTATTGATTGCTAGTAACCTCACGTTGTGAAGTTATGTATCATCTTGCAGATGCTGAATTATATTTTCCTGCATTCTGGTTGTTTTCTTACCTTTTCACTAGCTGCAACTGTGTCTTCAAGATCTGAAACTCTATCTTCACTTTCATTCATATGATGTTGCCAGCCTGTGATTGAGATTTTATTTTCTTGTGCATCTCTTTGAAACTGTTTCATATGATCTATTTCTTTCCTATATTGCTCATTCAAAGATTCCATCATTTTTCTATTCTCCTGTAATGTTTTATCAATGCCTTTTTTAGAGGCATTTATTAAGTCTTTCCTTATAGTTATCCTTTCTTTTTCTACTATACAGATTATTTCAGCTCTCATTTTTTCTCTACCTTTCTGCAGTTGTTCTTTTACTTCAGTTACTATTAATTTAGAGATGTCTTCTTTTACTTCAGAGTTTATTTCTGATCTCATTCCCTATATACTTTTGTACAGCTTTTTTTTTTAACTTCAGACTCTATTAATTCAGAGATTTCTTTTCTTTTTTCTCACTTTTTTTTTCTTTTTTACTTCAGTGGTTATCTCTGATCTGAGTTCCTTTAAACATTTCTACATTTGTTTGTTTACTTTAGATGCTACTAATTCAGACATTTTGGCTGTATGATTCACATTTTCTTCTATGGTAGTGTCTCCTGTATTTTTCTGGATGGGCTCAGGACTGAGACTGCATTTTGCTCCTTGTCTGTATCATTCTGTATAAGCAGTGATCTCTGACCTTTAGTGCAGAACTTTTGTGAAGTTATGCTGTTAGTGCCTACTGAAATTTGAGTCCAGATCTACCAAGTTTGATCTTGTCCAGATGTGCCTGGCTGGGTCTAGCTGCTGTGCTCAGCTTCTTCCTTTTGGAGGAGAGCCCGCTGTGCTTCTCTGGCAAGATGCTCAGCTCCTGGGTCTTCTGGGTTAGCTGGTAGGGTCTGATCCTCAGCCTCTATGCAGGGAATTTTGCCACAGGGCTCCACAGCAGATGCTGGAGCTGGGTTCTGGATATGGTAGAAGTTCTCGTGGCACAAGAATGCAGGCCTAGGGACAGCTGTGGTCTATTGTTTGTTATCCTTGTTCCATCCTCCTCCCAAGGTGTGTGTGTGTGTGTGTGTGTGTGTGTGTGTGTGTGTGTGTTGCATAGCTTGCTTTCAGTGTAAGGCAGGAAAAGAGGCCCATCCTCTGCTTTTGTTCTAGTTGCTCTTGCTGTCTTTTGCTCTCTTGGACTGTTGCCCCTGTGCTGTGTCAATCTGCCTCAGAGCCAGCTGCTTATGGACTGAAAGCACTACAAACTGTGAGCTGAATGCAACTTTCTTTCCTTAATTTTGGGTATTTTGCTTCAACAATGAGAGAAAAGTAACTGAAACAGGTGACACTGGAGGCCGAGAGGGGAACTTTGACTTCCACCTTTCATTGGGGTCTATGGCTCATTCCTTTACCAGGTGAGCAAAATTAGAGAAAGCCTTGCAAAAAGCCTTAAGTAGATCATCCTCACCAACTATTTCAGGTTTTAATGAAAAGTCACTTGCAATGCTAAGAACTGGCTTGAGCTCAAAGTGAATTAAAAAAGCAACCAGTATGGCCCCACCCCAAGATGGCAGGAATGCTAGCATTATCTCACCAAGAATTTAAGATAGTTATGTTACATGTGCTTAAATAAGCATGTGCAAACTTTGTTGGGATGAAAGAAAATACGGAAAAATGGAACAAGTGCATAGAAAGTCATAATAACGAAGTAGAAGATGTAAAGAAGAGGCAGATGGAAATTCTATAATCAAATAATGTAGTTAACAAAATACAAAATGCCTTGGATGGATGAAGCAGTCTAAAGCGGGGGGGGGGTCGAATCAGTGAATTTGAACACTGAACAATAAGCTGATCTAATCAGCACAACCAAGAGAAAGTAGCTAAAAAGCAAAAACTCCCACACGAATCATAAACAACCTCAAAGTGGTGTAAGGTTATAGCAATAGGTGAAGTTTTGTGTAATTGGATTTCTGTGAAGAGAGGAGAAAATTACCTGACTAAAAATTACTGGAATAAATAATAGCTGAACACTTGCAAGAGACATGCGCCTACATATAGGAGGGATTGATCAAACCCTGACCTCAAAAAGTCAGTGCCAAGACACACCCTAATGAGAGCTCTGAAAGCTGAGTCACAGTACCTCTTCTCTTTTAAAAAGGAATCTGATCTCATTTTTCCCCCAGAGCCTTGACTCCTGGGATCAACGCCTCTCTGTCCCCCATCTCCAAGTGCTGGATCAGGCACACAGCCGAGAGCTCTTGAGAGTGATCAGTTTAGCTAAGGGGGAGAAAAACTTAATTATAGCAGATCCCTCATCAAAAGCCATGTTACTGATAAGGAAGTGGCCTAATATTTCTCAAATGATCCATCAAACAATATATGAATCCCCATTTTATTCAGAGAAACATTTTTTTTGAGAATAAAGAGAAAATGAACTTATAATTAGATGAAGGAAGAGTAATAATCTGTTAGAAGCAGATCTGTCCTTCAAAAAAATTTCTAACTGGAGTTTTGTAGACAGGAAAGGAATAGTAGATGAATAAAACTTGGAATATCAGTAAGAAAAAGAGAAAATGGTAGATGCTGGGGAGACAGCTCAGTAAAATAAGCGCCTGTCTGTCAAGTGCAAGGGCCTGAGTTCAACCCCTGGTTCCTCCCCCCTAAAAAAGCCAATGGCAAGCAAAAATATGAGCAAATATAGTAAGCCTTTCTTCTATTCAATAATTCTCTAACCTATATTTTATAACTGAGATAAAATTATAATACTGCTTGAGAGCTTTAAAATATGTAGGTGAAGGAAATATTTAAGACAGTATGGTTTTTAATAGGGCAATCAAATAGGAAAAAAGACACTTAGATTATGCAAAGTTATGTAAATATACATTTTAATATTTACAGAAATCTTTAGAGAGTATAAACAGAGACATACTTAAAATACTATAAATAAATTAAAATTTAATTCTAAGAAGTGTTTAGGTTCAATGAAAGCAAGAAAAAAACTCAGAAACTAAAATCACAACCAACCCAAAATAAAATGAAATGGAAAACTTAATCATTAGCATATCAATAGTTAGGTTAAATGCAAATAGCTTAGGTATATAAACTGAAGATATTCAATTGGCACAATGAATTAAAACACCAGATTCAGTAATCTGCTGCTTACAAGAAAATCATATGCTACGTAGCAGTTGAAAATTAAATGGTGGTAATATGTAAATCACACAAAGATCAATTGTATGAAGGTAGGAATTATGTATAAGTATCAGACAGACTTCAGAGCACAGAAAATTAGCAGAGATTATGTAATAATAATAATATCAAATCAATAAACACCAGATAACAGGCTGCAAAATATAATACAAATAGATACAGAGAAGCAAAAACTGGTACAACAAAAAGAAGTAGAAACGGGCAAGGAGATTGCTCAGCAGTCTAGGCATCTGCCTGACAACACAGGGACCCAGGTTTGAACCCCATACCATATTCTGCATCAGCCCCGCCCCAGGCGCTCTGAGCCAGGCAGTAAAACTGGGCATGGTGGCACATGCCTGTAATCCCTGGGCTGGAGAAGCTGAGACAGGGGGATCACTAAATGTCCGAGCTGCGGATAAGTAAATAAAGGAGAAGAAAGAGGAGGAGGAGGAGGAGAAGGAGAAGGAGAAGGTGAAGGCGAAGCCGAAGGCGAAGGCGAAGATGAAGAAGAAGGCGAAGAAGAAGAAAAAGAAGAAGCAGAAGAAGGAGGAGGAGGAGGAGGAGGAGAAGGAGGAGGGGGAGGAGGAAGAGAAGAGGAAGGAAGAACAGGAAGCAGGAAGCAGAAGGAAGAGGAGGAGGAGATAAATCTACATGTATCATTGGAGCCTACAGGAATCCTCTTTCAGCAGTTGACAGAAGACAGAGAACTCTCTGATACGGAAGAGATAAATACCATGCTCAATCAATACATTTAATCAATATTTATAGAACATTTCACGTACCAACAGTAGACATGCACTTAAAAATGCCAAAGGAACATATACCAAGATGGATATCTTGGGCCATAATGCACGCCTGAATAAGTTTGTAAGGACTAAAAATAAGCAGAGAATGTCCTTTGACCACTATGGAATAAAGGCAGAATTCAAAAGCAGAAAAATGACAAGAAAAGTTTTAAACACTTGGAAATGGAAGAGCATGGGTCAAAGTTATCCATGAGTCAAAGAGGGTCTCAAGATAGAAAAGCAGAGCTGTTACTGAACAAAGACGAAAATCCGCCAAAGTCCGTGGGACAGAGAGAAACCAGTGCAGAAGAAATTGGTAGTATTGAAACCACATATTTAAAAAGAATACAAGCACCAAATCAGTACTAAAGAGCTTATAAAAAGAAGCAAGCAGATGCAAGTCAAACAGAAAGAAGAAAGTTAACAGGGATAAGAGGAAGGAGGAAATTGAAGTCGGGAAAACAGGAGAGAAAACCAGCGAAACAAAGAGCCGCTTTTTCACATGAGAAGAAATCCTCTCTCCAAAATAAGTTACAACGCTGGAACGACAACAAAAAAATAAAGGAAAGATGAGCAATGGATTTTAAGAATGGGACGGGATCTACACATACTACAGATGTGGAAAGCGCAGTGAGGGAGGGCCGCGGACGCATTGTACAGCACCCCGACCGTGTCTCCGGCAGGGCGAAATGGGTAACTTGAGCAGCTTTCCTGCTCTCGAAGGAAGCGGTGCAGAACTTAGAAACTCCCACGTAGAGGAGATCCCCGACTAGGATGGTTTCCACGGCGAATTCTGCCAAACACTGAAGATAACTATCACCTTTGCTAATTAACACCTCAGTAGCTTTTTCAAAGAGCTACACAATATGTTTAAGAAAATAAAAGAAAAAGGAACACTTAGACATTCACTTCATAAATACAGTGTTGCATTGTTGCAAAAATAATGTAAATGTAATACCACAAACTACAGATCAGTAGCTCTCCAGAGCACATTTACAAAATTCCTTAGGAATGTACATATAAATTAATAATGTTGAAGAATTTTATACCAGGTATTATAGTCTAGATGTTTATGTCCTACCAAAATCTGTATGTTGTAAATAAATGCTAATATGATATTAAATTAATCACAGTAGGATATTGATTATTTACAAATTTACAAAGAATTTTATACCATGTATTATAGTCTAGATGTTTATGTCCTACCAAAATCAGTATGTTGTAAATAAATGCTAATATGATATTAAATTAATCACAGTAGGATATTGATTATTTACAAATTAAGATGTAGGATTAATATGAGTTATGAAAATTGATCAAGTTCTTATTAGTCAATATAGATAATAATATTCTAAAAATTATACCTTAAAGCACAAGAAATAGGCCGGGCGTGGTGGCTCACGCCTGTAATCCCAGCACTCGGGAGGCTGAGGCAGGAGGATTGGTGTGAGTTCGAGACCAGCCTGGGCTACAAAAGTGAGCTCAAGGCCAGCCTCAACTGCATAGCGAGACCCTGTCTCAAAAAGACAAAAAAACAAAAACAAAAACAAAAACAAACAAACAAAAAAAAGCACAAGAAATATAGTCAAAACAATTCTGAAAAAGAATAAATTTGATAAGGTAAATATGCAGGGAAATAAAAAATCCAGTGTTATTGTAATTTTGGTGGCTCCACTTATTTTTTTCTTAGAGAATTCAAAACTCAAATTTCATAAAATTATTATGTATTTGTATCCTGGGGGCAAAAAATGTTTAAAGATGTAATTTGCATATCAATACCATGTAGCACAAGACAGCTTTAAAAGTGCAGAATTTTCATAGGGGATTGAAGTTACTGTTGATTTATAAAAAAGATATAATGTTCAGGGGTTGTTTGTACATTCCAAGATGGCCACAAATGAAATCGTAGAATGTAAACAAAACATAAACTTTATGCAAAAAGTAAGAGGTGAACCAAACTTACATCTCAGAGTGAAAACTATATAATCCTCGAAGGCAACATACCTTGATGACGTCCTAGTGGATTAGGTGATGGTTTCCTGGGGGTCACACCAGCAGCACAGAAAACAGCATAGAGTAACTTTGACTTACTATTTTGTGCATTATTATTAAATAAAGACTACTATTTTTATTTTGTGCTTTTGGGACTCGAACCCAAGGCCTTATACTTGTTAGGCAGTGTTCTGTTCACTGAGCTACACCCCCTCCATCAAAGGACATTATCAGGAGTGAAAAGGCACTACGAATGGGTGAAAATGTCTGCAACACATGTGCCTGAGAAGAGCTTAATGCTCTAAATACATAAAGGACTCCTACTACTCAATGACAAAATCAATGACATACTCAATGACAAATCAGCTCAGTTTGAAAATGGCCCAGCATCTTGGATAGACAAGAAGACACATATGTTCCCAAGAAACACATGAAAAGATGCCCAACAAAATCATTAACCACGAGGAGAGGGAAAATAAAACTCAAGTAAGATACCATTTCACACCCATTCCGGTGGACATTATGTATATTTAAAATCAATGGACATTTAAACAATAAAAATATTAAATTAAAAAAAATAAAATCAATGGACAGGCAAAGCTCAAAGTAACTTCTTCGTGGACAAGAGGAGAAACTAGCATCCTTCTACAATGGCTCCAGAATTATCAAATTATTAAATCGTGAAGTTCTTATGGAAAACAGTATGATGATTGCTTAAAAATGCAAACGCTTATGATTGAGCAATCCCATCTCTAGGTATGCATCCAAAAGAATCACAATGACATACTAAAAAAGAAGCTTATAGACCAAGGTTTATAGAAGTATTAGTCACAACAACCAAAAGATGGAAACTCTCTAAAGTTCCATCAGCTTATGAAACCATAAAGTGGGGTATATTCGTACATTAGACACTATTCAATCTTAAAAATAGCTGCGTTCTAGCTCATGCTACAGAGTAGGTGGAACTTGAAATCACCATGCTAAGGGAAACAGTACAGGAACGGGAGAACAAATATTGTATGATCCCACTTAGAGAAGGTACACTCAGTAGATGCATTCAGACACAAAAAGTATAGTAGAGGTTACCAGGGGGAGGCAGACTAGAAGTACTTCTAAATGGGTGCAGTTTCCATTTGGAATGATGAGAAATTTCCAGAAATAGAGATGGTAACCGTTGCATAGCTTTGCAGATATACTTAGTGCTATTGAGCTGTACACTCAAAAATGGTTACAGTGATAAATTTCATTATACATATTAATGACATATATGTCGTGTCAATGGTATGTATGAGAATATGTATCATATCAATGATATATACACATATGTACCATAACATATATCATTGAAAAGCAAAGTATTAAAGGAAAAAGCCTCCCTGCTACAGCTTAGGTTTTTTGTGCTCATTTTCTTTGGCTCTCTGGACTAATCTCTCTTTTTTTCTGTCCTCCAAGAACACTGCACTAGTTGGCTTTTCATTGCTGTGACAAAATATCTGGGGAAAATAGCTTAAAGAAGGTGAGATTTATTTCGGCTCATGATTTCAGAGGGCTCAGGCCATGGTCAGCCAGCCAGGGGCTAGGATGAGGCAGAACATGGTGTCAGAAGTGTGCGCTGGGAGGAAGTCTGCTCAGCTCGAGGCAGCCAGGAAGCAGAGGGTTGGGGAGCCTGGTGGGAAGCAAGCAGGGACCAGGCTACTCCCTGGGCCATACCTGCAAGATCTGCTCCCTGCCAGGCTGCCTTGGCCTCAGTTCTCAGCTTCCCACAATGCCACAGGTGAAGTTAGTTCCTCGTGAGCCAATGGCTTTCCAACCCCACCCTATGATGCATGAACCTTAGGGGAACATTTTTGATCTGAATTATAACAGCTCTCATGGATCTAGCTTTAATTCCACAGTCCTAGTGAGCTGCAGTGCTTGACCATACCGTCTCTTCACTAGACTGAGTTTTAAGGAGGCAGAAGATCATGGGCTTGTTTACCCAGGGGTCCCAGCATTGACTCTGTTTTCTGGCAAACAGTGGTGCTCACACACTTCTTAAATGCATTGATGACCATTTTTAAAAACTATTTATTGATTTAATTTGGTACAAGGTCTTGCTATGCCGCTCAGACTGCAGCAGTTCTCCTGTCTGTCGACGGTGTGTAAGCGATAGAAATCTCGAGTCTTCTGGCTCTGAATTAGATTTTTATCAAGACGCTCAATAAAGCCATTTTGTGATGATGTCTTTACTGCTAGTGTCTCTGTCACCAGGGCCCTAGCTGCCTATACATATTGACGGCAGTTTCGCCTCCCTCCTTACAGCCTCTCTGGTGTCACACTGTGTTTAGGTTTCCTGGTAAATTCAGGGACAACCTTGGCAGCTTCAGTGCTCTACGGTTACCTACGGAAATGGTAAGGCAGTTTCCCAGGCAAAAATGGGATTGATAGCATTTGTGAAATCACTTCATTAAAGCAGAGATGTAATCACTCATTATCATGTTTCCTATGAATTTTTTAACTCTGTATCTTCTTGCAATATAAAGATTTATAAGGAATAACTTCCAAATGCATTATTGAAAACATTTCAAAAATATTCACTGTATGATGATATGAGAGAAATCTAAAGCTGAGAGTACCAAGAACTGCGTACTGGATCCAGATGAGACAGGAAGAGGCTGGACAGGTGAACGCATAAGTTGTGTGAACACCCAACACCAAGAACACCCCCGGGAACTGTGGGGAATGCCTCATGAGCACCACTGCTGCTGTCAGGCCAGTGCCCAGCAGAGGGCGCTGTGAGTCCGCCCGAAGCTTCTGGAGCTTCCTGGCATTCTTTGATCTTGCCCTTACTTTTAAGAGTCAGTTTTGATGACCATAACCTTAGGAAAGCACAGAGATCTGAAGTTTGGGCAATGGTTCAGTGCTTATTAGGAAATACTGTATTCATCTTCTCGGGATGGAGCTAGCTTTAGCCAGTTTTAGCCAAAGACCTGGGGACAAGGACTGAAACTAAAATTAACAAGAAAGCTTTCAAGGCACACAGCTCCATCTCTTCGCCCAGACCAGTTTCCTGTTAGCTGAACATTTGGCTTTGAAGTCAGTCCTATTTTCTGCAGGTTTCAAAGGAGTGTGGCAACGTGCAGGCCTGGTTTGAGGAGAGCCTGTCCTGGAGAGCCAAGCTCCCTGGACTAAATTAACAGAGTATGTTGAGACGACAGCTGAAAGACACAGGAGAGTAATATATTTTCCCATCCGGCAGCAGGATAAGGGAGATTACTGCAGCTCACGGGAGAACCCTTGGAAACGCCTGGCAGTCGCGAATGCTAAAGCCTTTGGGATTTCTGCCAAGAGGAGGTGACTTACATGCTCTGGGCATAACAACTTCATAGGCAACACCTGAGTGACAGGTTGGCTCACACTGGAGCGTTTACCCTTTGCACGGCTGAAGGCGCTCTTAGCGACTTCCTCCCTGCTTGGCAACCGCTGCTAGCTTCAGAGAGGTTCACAGACAAATCTTCAACTTTTGGCTATGTGACTCAGCCACCCCCATGCATGCAATGGTGGGTGAGGACAAACGAAGCCTGTGGGTTCTCACCGTAGACACCTGCTAAGGAACGTGAAATCTTGCGTTTCTTGGTTTAAAAGGTCAAGTCCTTTGTTAACAATACATCAAGTGGCAACCAGGCCCTGTGCCTAAGAGCCGGGGTAAGAGAAGAGAAATGAACCTTGGCTGAGCCTCTCTGAGGTTCCAGGTAGTTTCTCTCCTTTAGCAGCCTAAGCTCTGTTATACCAGGACCATTACCTCATCTTTCACCCTGTGGTAAACTTAGGGAAGCTGAGGAACCCTGCTGAGATTACAGTCTGGGTTCAAGCAAGCATGGGACCCCACTCTGTCCACCAGCAAACCCTATTCTTACCACCCTGAGCCAATACGATGCAAGAACCATGTTCATCTGAGCCAATGAACAAAGCTTCACCCCACTGAGAGGATTCTGGGAAGGGCTGCCTTCTCTGAAGTATGTCTTTCTAGCTTTGCTGCAGCGCCTAGGAAGGAACGCAACTCAAGGGGAGAGAAGAAGAACTCGGGCAGATAGGCCTAAATGTGCGATGCTCCAGTGTCTTCAGGGGGCAGCTTTCTTCAGCACCGATTCTGGGGAAGTTACAGACAGTGATTACAACAGGGATGACAAGGGTGCCCGGCTAACTGATGTACACGTGGAGGGGATTTGGGTGCAGTGCACACAAAACCCGATGACGTCCTGTGACAGATGGAGCCAAAGATGAAGAATGCCGGACAGGTCTTGCGCTGATGAAACAGAGCCCTGAAGATGGGCCGGCCACAACAAGAAGCACAGCAGCCTGTTTCTGGGTGACAGGGGGCTCGAAGCCATCCCCACGACAGCCCTGAGGCTCAACAGTGCTCAACTGGGGAGGGGCCTCATCACAGCCCTGCGCCCTCTGCAGGGAGAACGAGGAGGCCACGATGCAGTCAGAGCCCCAGCGCGACCTGGTTGTGTTTGTTTGTCTGCTCTGCCCTCTCGGAATATTCTTTCCGGTCGCCCACAGCTGGCCACGTCCCACGCAGCTTGCAAGCCCGCTTGTCTCTTCCTTCCTCTTGGTTTATTTTACCCTTGTCGAGCTCTGGCACTGAGAGCAGCGGATGCCAAGTCCACCCGAGTTTACCGCGGACTGCAAGAAGAACAGTTACGCTCGCCTGAGGTGGCAGTCGGCTACGCTCTTCTGTCTTGGTCCTAAAGCTCTTGTGACATTTTTGAAAGTCAGGCAAAGCCAGGGCCCTCATGAGGTTCTGAAGTGTGTCTTTAAACCTGCAAGCCTGGTTGACATTGCGTCAAGGTCATGACTGGTGGACGCAGGAAGGTGGGGACTCTGGGGAGAAGATCAGAATTGATTTGGAGCATACACAGCCGTGTGATGCTATAGTTTGAAAAGTCTAGGAATTTTCAAGAGCATTCACTTATTTGTGCATTTGATCTTCTTGGGGAAAGATTCCCAGAATAGCACAGCTGTGGTAGCGAATGGAGAGGGTAGAGCAGTCACCCTCGGCGCGCACGGCTGCGTGGGGCTGGGGAAGCTCCTTTTCCACCACCCATAGAAGAAGTTCTCCGTGCCTGTGCCGGCAGGCTTTCTTCAAATTCTATCATCGCGGCCTCACAGTGGGCTCCAATTACAAGATGCTCTGCTTGCTGTAGTGTGTTATTTTCTTGAGTGCTGGGGCAGAGATTGTTAGTTTGCAAACTTACAAACATTGAAACTGTCCTAGGATAAGTAAGTGCCCCGCACCCGTACTCGGCTACTTTACCCGCCGGTTGGCGTTTAGCCCCCCTTTTCCCACGTTCCTTCTTCTTACCCCAACTCTTGCATCAAGAGTGATGACAAGGGTGGGGATCACTTTGGGAAAGAAAAAAAGAAATTATAACCTTTGCATCTCGCTTCTAAACAGAAGTGTGGTTACTTTTCTTCTGAGGTGGGAAAAAGGTCAAAATCAGCATGAAAAAAAAAAAAAAAAAAAGTGACGCAACTCAGTAACCTAGCATGAAACGCTGGCGGCGGGCCCTTTGCCTCTGGATCAGTACACACATTTAGAGCCAGGTTACCTGTTTGGCTACGTTATTACGGTGGCTTTATTTTCTTGCTTCAGTCTTCCAAAATCCATCAGAATTCAGCGTGTGAGTTTTGCTATAATAATTACTTGAGTGGGAGCTTCACTGAAATCCTAAGGGCCACTTTATGAATTTTTCTGCACAGTGGCCTCTAGAAAGGAGCCTGGCCCTCTTTGCCAGCTTCGTACTCGGCGACTCGAGGGGTGGCGGCTTCTTCCTGCTGTTTCTTCCCTTCCCAGGAATCCGGCTCACCCTGCAGCCTGCAGTGTTTCTGCTGAAGCAATCCATGGAAGGACAGAAGAGGGCAGGTGGGGGAAGGGGCTGAGACAGGGCCAGAGTACAGTAGTTCCAGGTAATAAGAATGCCAATGATGCGACAGATTCACAGTTGCAGAACAGCCTTGTCAATAAAGCTCTTTCTCTTCTCACTGAAAAAATTAACAGGTGACAGCCAGTTCACTGTTCCTATCAGCTACTTGTCTGAGTCTCTTCTCTCCTGTAGGATCCAGCTGCTCAAGCAGCAGGGGTGTAATTAAGGTGCAGATTTCTGGGAAAGTGGAGAGGGAAACAGATACGTCCCTCTGCGGTCCTTCGCTGGCCAGAGCCATCCTAGACCCGAGGCAACATGCTTCGATGAGAAGGGCGGAACAGGGCCGGAAGGTGCTGCCAGCGCAGAGTCCACGGCTGTGCTTCTTGAGCCTTATGTGATCTGCGTTACTGGCTTCACAGTAGAATATCACAAGCAAGCAAAAACGGAGGAAGGCAGATCTGCCCGACAATATAACGTGGAAAGGAAAAAACAAGTCCCTGAAGATGCCTGTCATATGGGTCCCTTTTGACAGTGCCCTTGAAAAACTACTTTGGCTGAGTGATATACTGCTGGGCATATACGCTTCCATAGGAATCAGATGGCATGCTGAGGCATGGCTCCTGGATCACGCAGGACAACAGTCCTGCCTGCGGGAAAGCGAAGGCAGGGCTGTAGGGAGGAGATATCTGCAGTCGGGTGTGGGGTCTTTATTGTATTACACATAAAAAGCACATCCAGGAGAGTGCTGCACAGACAGATGATGGAAGTCTGTCATGGACAGACAGCTAGCATTAGCTCTGATTCTCTTTACCCAAGATAAATGCGGAACATGCCCATAGACGAACGTAACACAAATAGCTAAACAAAACAAATCAGATATTAAGCACTTACCATCGGCAGATATTGGGCTCAGCATTTTGTGTGTGCCGTCTCATTTATCCTTATGATCATTTTATAAGGCAGGCAATGTCACCAATCCCAGGTTATACATGAGGCAGTTAGACATAGAGGTAAATCGTTTGCTCAAGGTTATCAGACATCAAGTAGCAGAGCCTCTGGGGTATAAATGCAGCAGTCAAGGTCTACCATTTGAAATTCTTATCTCAGGTCCTTCCTGATCCCTGACGCAGGTCTCAGGACACACTTCAGTCAGTACCTACAGCCTTAGAGCCTGGCATGTCCACAGCAGGCTTTAGTTAGAGTGGATGCAGCATTTCATAGCCCCAGAGGCTGACACTGCCCACGGATGACTCTGCCCAGGGCAGTGGTCATGGGCAGTGCACCTTCGCAGAAGTGGCCGTGATTGGCCGGAGGCAAGCATCTTGCATGAAGAGGTCTTGCCATAGCCTGGTCAGTGTCCTATGTCGTGGCCTATAGTCAAGAACTTGCAGTGGAAGGGGCTAAGCTGATTAGCCCTGATCCTCCAGAAATTAGATTGTGGAGAATGGAGAAGACGGGCAAGTGGATCTGGAGCGGAGAAGTCACCCAAAGAAGGTGCTGTCACAGCAGCCACCTGGGCTTCAGAGAGCCCATTTCTAAGGAGACCACTGCACAGGACCGCAGGGCCCGTGGTGCAAGCCTGTGATTCTCTAGAGGTGAGCATGGACGGCACTTGCCGACTGTGTCAGTCATCCTAGCCATGGGTGGAGAGCAAGCAGCAGTAATTATGGGTGAGCCACGGTGAATGCCAGCCCTTTCCAGGAATGCAGCAAGTTGACTGCAGAGAGGGGCTTTTGCTTGAAGGCCAGGCCTCCTTTCGGCTGCCCTGTCTTGGGGCCAACGTAGAGGCTGAGACAAGAAGGGCCTCTGGAGAGCCCGAGTAAGGGACTTGCTCGAGGAATGAAGTTAAGTTGAAAACCTTCTTTGACATTTAAGAAAAGTCAACAACCATTTAAGTGATGAGAGAGACCAGAAATATAACTGACTGAATGTCAATTTTAAAACTAGAAAGATAGCTGCTACTTTATCTCACCGAGCAGGTGTTTCTGAGCAGTAAATAACTCACCATTGGTCTATTAAACTTTAATGCTTGTGATAACAGCAAAGAGCATGTTGCTGCCCTTCTCAAATACATATATATATATATATATATATATATATATATATATATATATATATATATATATATATATATATATATATATATACAAACAGTGATTTTCAACATTTATGCTTTCTTCCATTTTCTTTCCACAGTTGTTTTACTGCATTATCTTTTGCTATTATCTTGGCCACAAGTCCCTGCTGTATGAGGCTGATTTGTTGTCGTGGGCAGAACAAGCTAATGTAATTAACTATCTGGCAAGCGTACAATGATCATTTCCACATAAAGCAGAGTCTCTCCTTGAACGAACACCCTCCCAATAAGAGGCTGATTTCACCGCCTAGAAAACCGAGGATGAAATTTTAATTTTTGTGCATGGGAGGGAGGAGAGGCATGCTTGGCCCCGCTTCCTTCATTTGGTTTAAACTCATCATCTTTGGGAGGGTTTTATTGAAATAGTAATTACGGCACTTCAAAGTGACTTTAAGACATATCCAGAAGAAAAAAAACATGGAGCGATGTAATTGGAAAAAGGTTAGACACGAAGAGACGTGCAATTTGAATCAGCCAGATGAGAGTTATTACCTAATAATAAGGCTTTGCACTCCTATTACGCGGGCTTTTGTATCTGAGCCTTTAAAAACCATGAGCTAATGAAGCTCCCTGCCTCCCCTGTGACTTGGGCTGCTGTTGTCGCCAGCTGATGAATGGAGAAAATAAGGCCAGGTGAACTTAGCTTGTCTTCGGTTCAAACCGCTTATTAATGCCTTGGTTTGGAGCGGCACTTGGAAGCTTCTGCTCCCTGGTTTGCTTGCTTATTTGCTTTCTACTCCAAGAATGCCAAGATTTCCTTTTCTTAGCCCTGCACAATGAGGTCCTCAGGTACAGAAAGAGTGGGTCACCGTGGTGATTAGGCTGGGAGCTGGATTTAAAAGCCCATCTCCAGTGAGATTTAATGGACCTAGCTGTGGAGGCCTAAATCCTCTTATGGAAATGAGAAGGAGGGAAGGACCGGCACCCAGCTGTGTGCCGGAGCTAGTTAGCAAATGTGCAGGGATTCGCCAGCAGGTTGCTTACCCTGTGGTAGCGTGAAGTCCGTCGCGGTGGGGGAGTGTTTACACCACAGACATGGGCAGCCGCCACCAGCCAGGGCTCCCCCACCGTCAGCCGGTGCTCAGGCTTGTTTCATCGGCTCTTTCAAATTGGGTTCTGCATGAAAAGCGGCATTCCGAAGCCACAGATCAGAAGGTAATACAGGAATGCTGGAGGTGAGAAGTCCTCTGGAAGTGTAGTAAACCCAAGTCCATGCTGTGACAATTAAAGCAGGCTTCGCTGCAATTAGATGATGCTGGGAAAGCAACTCACTGGAACCCCGACGTGAGTCTTCCTCCGCCCTGGCTGTTTGGTCCTCATTTCTGTGTCCTCTGCCAGCTCCCCAAGCCTCGTTATTCAGGCCTTCTCTCAGCAGCAGAGTAGCGCTAATTCTCTCTTAGGAAGCACTGTTAAGTGGGAGGCGGGGCACAGAGGCCGAAACAGGAAGCCTGCACCGGGTGCTCACATTTCCCCGAGCCCTTTATCTTTATTTACTTATTTACTCCTCAGAGTCCACTTCCTGTCATTTTCTCTATTTTATTGTTGAGGAAATGCAGGTTCAGAAAGTGGAGCGCGCTTTCTTGGCTTGGGTAGTGCCTGGTAAGGGGTTTACTCAGATAGAGTTGGGACAGTAACCTCCTCACGGGGTTCAAGGGAGCCATTTGCGGGCACTCCCCGCCAAATGCTGCAGACTCTGGATTAGAATTCTGAGGCCTCATTTCTGTGTTCTTTCTAGCTTCTTCCCTCATCTAAAATCTGTCTTCTCAGATGCCGAGAGTTTCTGCTTTGTTTACTCTACAAGTTTTGGTGAGGACTGAGGAATCAACGTGTAGAAAAGCATTTTGGTAAACGGTAAATTGTTTTGAGAATTAAAAGTGGTTCTACTTTCTTTGCACGTGAGCTGGGGCCTTCTGCCCTTCTCTCCTACTGTCTCCTGTTCCCCAGTCTCCATCAATCTGAAAGATTAATTTCTACTCCTAAGAAGGTGATCTTTTAAGTCATTTCCTTAAAACTTGCTAAGATCCTTGAACTGACAAGCTGTATTTTTTGAAAATGCTGAGCTGTCACACTGATGTCCGTATTTATGCCTAATTCCCGCAAGAGGGACCTCGGATCCTGAGAGTGGGTGTGGACTCCTGGCCCGCACGGCAGCAGTTCCAGGTACCCACCCCTGACAGCGACATAGCTGTGTGCAGCTGCAGCGCATTCATTTACACCCACAGGGGAAACTCAGGGCCTGTGGAGACTAAGCATATGGCCAGCGACTCAGGCAGCACGGGTGGACGGCTGATCTGCGCGTCACTGCCCCCCAGCTCCAGTGCGCTGCGGAGACCAAGGTGACCCTGTGCACAGCGCGTTCCAGGATCCTGTCGTTCGTGCCTCCCCTACTTTCTCTCTCCCCCCACCCTCATATCCTGCCTCCCTCTTCAGAGCACCGCAGTCCCTATTTGTGATTTCTCAAGCCAGATTGCAAGCCTCACCGTGCTCTCAGCCAGGAGAAAGGCCAGCTTCCCTCTGGGGGCTCCCCTCACCACCTCCTGTCCTGAAGCCAGCTCTGACAGGAGGCCGCCCTCACCGCATTTGCGTGCTGAGTCAGCAGGGAAAGGGCTTCTGGTGGCAGAATCAGGCGTAGCAAGCCCAGCAGGGCAGTAGGAGCCTGAACTTGGCTCTTGGCCTTTGAGTCTCTGCCATGGCTCAGCCTCTAATTTGCCAGGAGTTCTTGCTGCTTGGATGAGCCTAGGCCCAAACTCAACTCGGTTCCACATCTGGGGCAAAGAGAAATGTGTTGATTAAGAGAACACAGCTCGAGCATTCACAGGCGCCAGGCAGTCCTAAATGGCTTGCAAGCTTTATCTTATTAAGCCATCCCTTCAATCCATGGGGTCCTTTCTGTTATGATTCCCATTTCATAGCTGGAAAAAATGCAGGTTACAGAGGATAAATGATGTTCCTAAGATCGTAATTTTTGAAATCTTCTATTAAATCTACATTCTGAGGCATTTTTTTTTTTTTTTTACCTAATAAAGTGACTCTATATTTCTTTCAGTCCAAATTGTAATTATAGGAACACAGTAGACAGACCTCGAAGAACAATCCACAATGACTGCCTCTGGGTGTCGTACCCTGCCTGACCTTATTCGTCCTCTCGGAGCAGATGAGACCTGTGACTGGCTTCTAGCCAGTGGACTACCGCAGAGGTGGGGTGGATTGCTCTTATGAATTTGTTACATGGGAAAGATTTGTCCTTGTGGATTGGAGACAGAGAGAGAG
>PVJA010027038.1:15000-28936 GCA_004027025.1 Myocastor coypus | reverse complement strand
TTTTTTTTTTTTTTTTTTTTTTTTTTTTTTTTTTTTTTTTTTTTTTTTTTTTTTTTATGGCCGGCTCAGCCCGCCCCAAGGGCAGGGCTGGCACAGCATGTGGTGCCGGGGATCGAACTGTGGTCCCTGAAGCCACCCAAGCTTTCCCAAGCAGGCGCTTTAGACCACTGAACCATCCCACCGGGCCCCAAGGTCTTTATATTCTAACTTGAATTGAAATGTATGTACTCTTAAAATGTAAAGCCTCTGTTTCAAGTTTTTTGAACCCAAAACTGAATATACCTGAAATTTCCCTAATGAAAACCTCTAGACTCATGTTATCAGTTTCCTAAGTTTTATTCCTAAGACTCTTCTAAAAAATTTTTAATTATTAAAACTCCAAGGCCCCAAACCTGGCAAAAAAAAAAACCTTCAAGGCCTGGCCAGGTGTGGTAGCACACACCTGTAATTCCAGCACTTGAGAGATTATGAGGCAGAAAGATCAAAGCCACCCTGGGGTACACAGTGAGTTGAAGGCCAGCCTGTACTACAGTGAAATTCTTTTTCAAAAAAATCAAAAAGAGGAAACTACTACAGCCATAAACCTAAAGCAGCAAAAGCATTTAAAAAAAAAAAGTATATAAAAATTTCATATAAAAAACAATTTGCATAGTAAAATAAACCAGACCTACATGTGCAAATATTGTATAGTCTCCCTAATATAAGAACTCTAAATTTTCTTCTTTCCTTACCAATATCAATTGGAAGGTGTGTCATGCCCACACCCTGTGCTCTGTATAACTATTGCAAGGACAATATGCAGTATGTCAACTGTTAAAAAAAAAAAAAAAAGTAATGTTTATTGAAAGTGTTAATGTTTAATTGTTTGATCAATCTTGCATACCTATATCTATTAATCTGAACTGATCCGATGATGAAAATATGTAATACAACCACTGTTAAATTTAAAATAAATAAATATTTTGAAATAAAAAATAAAATAAATAGAAATAATTTGCAGGAAATTTTTGCATACAGTTCTGCAATTTATTTATTTATTTATTTAGTGTGTGTGTGTGTGTGTGTGTGTGTGTGTGTGTGTGACCGGGGACTAAACTCAGTACCTATTCTACTGAGCTATTTCCCCAGCCCCAGTTGTGCAGTATAAACTCAAATATAACCTGATATGGTCATGTACATCAGTAATCCCAGCTCTCTGAAAGACTAAGCAGAAAGATGGAAAGTTTCACACTAGTGTCAGCCACTTAGTAACTTAAGTAACTTAAGTTACTAAGTGCCAAAAAAAAAAAAAAAAAAAAGGTTGGGAATATGATCTCTTTCTATTCATCCACAAGTATACATTTTCCCTTATATATTAACAATATTGCTCTAAATAAGGCAGAGATACAGAGAAGTATTGAAAGATCAATGTAAAATTGTGAAAATGAATAATGCACAACAATGTACCCCATACCCAGATAAACTAATTAGGTAAAAATGAATTGGAAAATGTATGTACTAAGTTACCATCAAAACTGTTTTTCACCAAAAAGACTTATTCTCCTAATAAAAAGTTAAAGTTACCAAATTTTAAGTCACACAAATTCCAAGGCTTTCCCTCCCTCTACAAAAAAAAGGGAATAAAATGAACATCTACTGGCTGGACATGGTCATGCATGCCTATAATCCCAGCACTTGAGAAGTTGAGGCAGGAGAAGAGCCATGAGTGCAAAACCAACCTGGGCTACACAAGCAAGTTCAAGGCCTGCCTGAACTGTATACTGAAACCCTGTCTCAAAAAAAAAAAAAAAAAAAAAAAAAGAAAAGAAAAGAAAAGAAAGAGAAAGAAAGAGTATCATGAGTATCATGTATGCAATACTGAGATATTTACTTTTGTTTGTTTTTAATCTCACAGAGCCTGTTCTGTTTTCTTGGTGAAGTACTCTTACTTCAATAGCCAAAAGAAACCCAAAATACAAACGTCACATTATTCTAAAAGTAAAGAGCAATCTATAGCAAAGGTTCCTGTTCACACCTGACTCCATACTCTGCACCAGATCATGCAGTTAATAATCCCAATAATCACACACACACACACACACACACACACACACACACACACACACACCACCCTCCTAGCAACAAAAATCACTTACGTTAAAATCCAGGCAATTATCTTTTTTTTTTTTTTTTTTTTTTTTTTGGTGGTACCAGGGCTCAAATTCAGGACCTCAAACCTGCCAGGCAAGCACTTATTCCACTGAGCTATCTCCCTGACCCTCAGGCAATTATCTTTTAACCAACCTTTACATCTTGCAGTCTTATAACCAACTAGTCTGTGGCCAGCACATAGTAAGTGCCAGATAAAAGATTTTTGTTTTGTTTTGTGGTACCAGGGACTGAACTGAGGACCTGCACTTGCCAGGCAAACACTTATTCTACTGAGCTATCTCCCTGGCCCCCCAGATGAAAGTTTAGTGAATGGAATAACACTTGTAAGTTTGCAACAGAGGACAGGGATCATCTCCAGCCTTCCTTCCTTTCTGTCTCTCTATCTTGTCTTTCTGTCTTTGTCTCTCTCTGTGTGTCTGTCTCTCCCACCTTCTTTTTCCTCCTTCATTCTCTGTCTTTTGGAATATGAAACAAGCACTTACCAGACAACAAACAATTACTTCCTTAAAGAAAATACTGAATCTGGAAGTGGAAGAAGTGGGGAGGATAACCACTTATAATCATTGCTCTGGAAGTGCTAAGGATCAAATCTAGGGCCTCGTACATATCAGACAACCACCTTACCACTAAGCAACCCACTCCTTACCAATGTTCTTAAAGGGTAAGATACTGGATGACACACAGATGCTCCAAGAAGAAATCTAGCCTGTCCCATGCAATTACAATTACTTTGTAACCTTACCTTGTAACACTTAATTAAACTTGTCCTGCTTCCACAATTAGCTAATTGCTAGCAGAAACCTTGGTCATTTTTATATTTCCTGAATACCAAAGATAGCATCTGACAAAGTCTGCTAAAGACTACAATACTTATTCAGATGTATTTATCCTAAAAGCTTTGTGAAATAAATATAAAAACTATTTACATCTTACAGACAATGACACTGAAGTCCATTAAGTCCCAAGATAAGTGGCCAGGCATCCTTCTATGTACCACAACTATCACAGTGGACTCTCAATAAATGTCTCTTGATTGAATCAGCATCATAAGATCATTATCAGTTGCTATGAGAAAAGACTTACAGCTCTCATAGAAAACACACTTTTATTCAACTAGGCAAGGTTGTTTAACTTTTACCAACAACTCTGAAGCTTTAGTAGGACTAAAAATCAAGAGCTTGATACAAATCTTTCGCCCACCATAATGCAGGGAATTCTAATTCCAGGAGAAAAAATCTGCATATTTTAATCAGCATACTCAATTGATTTTAATGGCGATAGTCTTTAGGGACACATATAGAAATGAATTAGATTTTTAAAAACCTAAATCAACTGGAGGTAGTAGTGCATACCTATAATCCCAGGTAGAAAGCTGGTGTAGGAACACAAATTTAAGGCCAGCTGAGCAACTTTCTCATACCTTGGCCCCAAATTTAATTGTAATTCATTGGTAGAAGGCTTTGCCTGGCCTGCCAGAAGTCTTGTTGTCAATCCCCAGAACCAGGTTAAAACTGACCAACAAACAACAACAAAACAGCCTAGTATGGTGGCACACACTTGTAATGGGGGCACAGGGCTGGTACAAAAAGATCCCTGAGAGTTTAATGCTAACCTGGCTACACAGCAAGTTCAAGGCCAGTCTGTACTGTAGAGTGATATCCTACCTCAAAAGCCAAAACAAAACAACTATCAAAAAAAATTTAACCAAGCAGAGTTTTTTACAGTTCAAAATCTTCCAACAAAATGTGAAAAAAAAAAAAAGGCCACAACACTAAGTACAGTGAGTCCTCAAGAATATTTACCTTGTCAAATCTCCCCAGACTTTGGCAGCAATGCCTTCTAAGTCAGGGATCCTATAATGGTTACCCTTATTCTGTTTTAGTTGATGAATTCAACTATGATTCCCACATCATATAGTAAAACATTCTAATGGGCTTTAAAGCGCACTGGATATAAAATAGATCAGTCAGATAATTTTGAACCTAATACACAAGAATAACAATGGTAAAAATCACCATCAGTACTACAAGCACATTGTAAACTTTGTGTTTCTCTCGTTTTAAAATACTTATTGACACCTGACACATTAACTTTCTGTGCTTTGTGAATTTTCTACACAGACTTTTTATTACAAAAGTTTTAGAAGTATCTATAAATCCTACAACCTTCATAATTGGAAAACAAAAATAACATGTAATCATAATTATCATAAACACCTAACTATCTGACAGTTATCACACGTGAGCACGAACATTTTTCCACATTATTTCAGAACAAACCACTTGACTTCTAAAATTTAGGATGTACCCCAGCCTAAGCACCTCCTATTAGTATAGTTAACAGGACTTAAAAATCCTCTTGCCATCTGTTTTTCAGCTCTATTTCGGTGAAACATTTCCATACTAAGAACTGAGGCACTAAAATGTTTCCTTTCTTCATGGGGGTGGGAGAGGAAAGAGAGATCTTTGAAAAAGGTATTTTTATAACTGTTTATCTAGGAAACAGCGTTGCAAAGGCGGGATGGGGCTTTCTCCAACGCAGAGCATGCTTACAGACAAAATGTAATATAAGAAGGAAGGAATAAGCTACCAGCAGGTGATGAAATTTCACCTCAAAAGAGACGCAAAAGGCTGTTCTCAAGCAAGTCGGACGCGTGAATGACACTCCAGGCGCTAAGTCTAGGAGCCCCGGGGGCGCCCAGGGCCCTGCGCCCTCCGCACCCCAGTTGTTCCCTCCCCCCGCCCCCGGGCTCTGCGGGACTCGGTGTGGGGCACCGGGAAGCCGAGGTTTGCACTCTGGCGTCCTTCGCCTCCCCGGGATGTCCAAGCAGGGCCCTTGGGAGGAAAGCAGCACTAAGCCTCGCTCGGCCCCGCCCGGGCAAACCCGAAGGGCGTCCAAGTGGCCCCGGCCCCCTCTCCACACGGCCGGCCGCGCGAGCACCGAGGCCCGAAGGGCTTCCAGACTGCGCTGGGCCTAGTCACCCCCCACGGGCCTCCAGCCTCCCGGGGGGCTCGGGAAGGAAGGCGGAGGCCCCGGAGCGCCGTGGGGAGGCGGCGCCAGGGCGCCGGGTTCGCTGGGTCCGAGCGCTGCCTCCAGGCCCGTACCGGCAGCGAGAGCAAGGGGCGAGCCGGGACGGGTCGCGCTGACTTACCCCGGGCTGCGGCCGTCGCCGCTTCACCATGGCCGGGGCGGTCGTCCTGGCCGAAAGCCTCCTCCTTCTCCTCCTCCTCCTGCGGAGGGCACCGCCGCGACGCCTCGCACTCTCCAGAGGCAGCGGCCGCTACGGCAACGGCGCCTCCCGAGGCCCAGCGCCCGCCCGAGCCGCCGCAGCCACGCGGATCCCGGGCAGCGCCGCCGAGCCGGGTCGATGGTGCAGGCTGCGGCGGGACGACCGAGGTATTGCGGGCGGGGATCCTCGGCCGAGCCTCCAACGTCGCGGTGGCCGCTCCAGCTGCCCGCGCCACTGGGCCACAGCGCCCCCTGGACCCTACGTCCAGCTACGGCGCGGGGACTGCGGCGGCCGCGCCGGGCACGAGCGAGAGAAAACGCGAAGGAGCGCGGCCTGGGGGTGGCGGGGGCCCCGCACGCCCAGCGCCGCCCGCAGCCGCGACGCACCCCTGACGACGCGTCCCGGGAGCCGGAAGCCCGCAGCTCCTTCAGCCCCAAGCGGTCCCCACCCTCGTCAGACCCCAGCACCTCTCCCTCTCCAGAAGGTACGTGAACGCTGTAGTCACTCGAACCCGCACCTGAGAGCAGGGTGTGAGGCAATCTCCTTGTTTCATCGTCCAAGGAGAGAGATGGCTCCATTCTAATCCATTCGGCGTGTGTGGGCAAATGACCCAGAATAAACCTTTTTTGCCCCAAATACACACACACACACACACACACACACACACACACACACCCTCTAAAAAAAGAGGTGCAGGAGTTGCTTTTGACCTTAACTTCTTTGGATCTACCATTATAGAAATTACTTATAGACACCAAATTCCTAATCTCCCAAAAATAGGGGGAAAAATATGCTGAGCAAGAGCAGAGACTAGTGAAGGACTTGTCCTGAAATGCATAAACAACTTACAGATAAGAATCATCCTCTTCCTAACTCCTCCCCTCACTCTCCCTCTACTCTCCCACCCCTGCATCCCTGACACATCGTAGGTAAGGCTCTGAATGGTTATTATATGCAGAGTGGGTGCTGTGGAATCATCATGTTTACAGACGTCCTATGTTTAGCGGCCTGTGGAGTTCACACAGCAGAACCCAAAACAAAAGACTGGCAGAAGAGAAATACAAAATTTTCCAAATCCTCTCTCAAATTTTCTAGGCACTGTATTTTTTTCAGAGCAGTATACTAGAATAAGTTGTCTTTCGTGGCAGATCGTGATACTACAAATTCGAGTTCTAACATGTATGGTTTTATGACCCTGGAAGGTTATGTAACAACAATTTGAGCTTCAAGTTTCTCCTCCCATATTAGATGTGAAGATTGGAGGTGCGGGGACTTGACTATAGCAAGTACTCAGTAGATGTTATTATTATTTTTTAAATTGCAGAACACCCTTACTTAGTCTTTCTTTACATTATACCCATCTTTTTGGGGGGAGGTGAGGTGTCTGTAAATGTCTTGTCTAAGGAGAATGCAACATTTTTACCATTTCTAGCCTAGTCAAAATTGTCAAAATTTCTCTAATTTTAACTAATGGATTTATGTAACTTCCCACCACTGAAGAGTACAGCCTGATACACTGGATCCTTTGACAGTGTTGCACAACAGATACACACATAGAACCAATATATTTCTCTGCATAAAAATTTTAAAAGGCAGTCTTACCCTTTCTAGGGTTATGGCCTAATAATAATAAGTCATGATGGGAAAATTACATAAGTTCCTAGGAAACATTCAAGTTTTAATTAAGCAGCCAACTAGAAAAACTGTAACCTAGCAGTTCTCTTCTCATCAATGAAAGCTTCCTGCACAATTCTCAGTGTGCATTTGACACATACTTCTGAGTCACATTACCAAAAAAAAAAAAAAAAAAAAAATCACTATCCCCTTTTTATAACGAGAGAAACTGGGGCTCAGAAGAAAACTATGATTCATCCTCACAGGAACTCTATGAATTAGGTACTACACTACCACCATTTTACAGGGCAAGTAAATCCAACCTAAGGAAAATCTGGAAGTAAATCCTGAGTTTCCTTTGGCCCCTTCCCATACCATAACAGTCTTGCCTATAAAATGGTATAGGGGTAAGTTACTGTTGCTAAAACAAATTCATTCTAGAGACATGAACCCTTTAATTTAGATCAATTTGGCAACCTGACATTAGCACTGTGCTTTCCAAGCCGAGATCACTACTACCACAGGAAATCTACATTTGTTTATGAATAATCATGCTACCCAGGGTATAGCTGCTACATGAAGATGATTCATTCATTCCCAAAACCAGTTTCCTCTTGCTTCACACTTTCTCCCTTCTATTCAGATTCTACTGCTGATTGAGATTGCCTTTATTATCATCAACTCCCTCATCATACTAGTTTGCCTAAAATTGTTTTGTCTGCCAGTTTTGTTCCATTACTTTGGCTGTCCTTACCATTTGCTCACCACTTCACAAACGTCTCCCATCTGATTTCCTTTCTTCTACTGTAAATCTTTTTCTTTTTAATCTACCTTGGCCTACTGTTAATTAATTTGGTTATCCTACTCTTGATTTTACAATGAGGAATGATGATTTTGCTGCTATCTGTGCCTCTAAAATTGCTCTTTATTCTCATCCTGGTAAACCTCCCCAATTTCATTTTTATACCATAAACATCCTTTGTATGTGTTTCTACATCCAGCCTCAGCCCTGGTACTAGCAGAAAACCACTAGCCCAACATGGTTTCTTAAGGTGAGTTTAATGTCACCCCTGGCAAAATTTTCTTTGCTTTTTAAATGTGTTCTTTAAAATCTGAACCAAGGGGCTGGGGAGATAGCTCTGTGGCACAAGTGCCTGCCTGGCAAGTATAAGGTCATAAGTTCAACCCCCCCCCCACGCACACGCAAATAAAATAAAATAAAATAAAATCTGGACCAAGTCACCTGTAATCCCAGCACTCAGGAGGCTGAAGTAGGAGGATTATTGCAAATGTGAGGCCAGCCTGGGCAGTAATGGAGACTGGGCATGATGGTACGCCCCTGTAAACCCAGCACTTGGGGGGCTGAAAATAGGAGACTCACTATGAGTCCCATCTGTGTAGTGAGACCCTGTAGATCAGTGGTTCTCAACCTTTCTAATCCTGTGACCCTGCAATACAGTTTCTCATGTTGCGGTGACCCCAAACCAAAAATCAATTTTTGTGGCTACTTCAAAACTGTAATTTTGCTACAGTTATGATTCGGAATGGCAACCTCTGTGTTTTGGTTGTTCGACTCCCACCAGGGTCACAACCCACAGGTTGAGAACCACTGCTATAGACCCTGTCCTAAATACAGAAAAATAAAATAAAATAAAATAAAATTTGGCCCCCAAACCCATCTATCTCCTGGCTTGGTGAGTATCACCATACACAGGGCCAAATTCAGAACTCTGAAAGTCATCTTTAACTCATATCTTACCCCTAGACAATTGGACACAAGGCATGATAAATTCTACTGCTTTTTTTCTTTTTTGGTGTCAGGGATCACACTCAGGACCTTGCCCTGGCCAAGAGGGCACTTAAGCCACTGAGCTAACTCACCAGTCCTCTACAGCTTTTTAAATTTCTTTTTCTTCTCCAACTCTAATGCTACTCCATTTGGTCTAGGGTATATGCCAAATAAATCAGAGGTATAATGAAAGAAAAGAAAGAAGAAAGGAATAAATGATTCTATTTATGTATAAGAGTACTGTATAAAAGTTTGTGTAAGGGGAGGTACAAAACCTCTTCTAACTAACCTTTGTACTTCCCAGTTTGTAACTATTCATCACTTCAGTGTCAATATCTGTTTGTATGTCTCACCTAATGCATTGTTTTTTTGTTTGTTTGTTTGTTTTTCTGGAATTGGGGTTGAACTCAGGCCCTTGTGCTTGCCAGGCAAGTGCTTATTCTACTGAGCTAACTTCCCAAACTCGCCTAGCAAATTGTGAGCCTGTGGGCCGGATTCAGTGTTAGATTCATTTCTGTGTTCCTAGAACAGTCTCAGCTGTAGTACTTTTAATGTCATGGAATGGAAGAGCAAATGTGATTAAAATGTCAGTCAAGGACCAGGGAGAGATAGCTCCGGATCACAGTGCTTGCCTGGCATGAGGCCTGACTTTGATGCCTGGTTCCAAAAATAAATTAAATTAAATTTCAGTTAGTCTGGCCAGTGGTTAATTACTTTTCCTAAAAATTTGCTGTTAGAATTCTTTAGGCAGGGCCAAGGAGATAGCTCAGCAATATAAGTGCCTGCCTGGCAAGTGCAAGATCATGAGTTCAATCCCTGGCACCAAAAAAAAAAAAAAAAAGAATTCCTGGGGCTGGAGAGATAGCTCCGTGGCACAAGTGCCAGCCTGGCAAGTGCAAGGCCATGAGTTTGAAACCTGGTCCCCCCCACCAAAAAAAGAATTCCTTAGGTAGTATATTGTGTCTCTTATCACCTTTCTTTGGGGGCTAATAAGGTTTACTTGGCTTCCCAAGTAGATTTCTTCTATTGAAGCAAAGGTAAGCCTTCAAAAATTATTTCATTCTTATTCAACAACCAAGAGCTTGAATGTGCAGTTCTGATTTTTCTTCCTAACAGAAATTCACAGAATTTCAATCATTAGACATCCATCTATGGTACTCTCTGCCTACAACTCTATAGCAAACTAAGAAACATGGTATGGCTAATGGGAGAAATGGAAATGCAACAGAGATGCAAGATAAATATTGATATACAGGTGAAGTTGACACTCTGGAGTGTGGGTGCTCCATCCCAGATTCCTCACTCAGAAGAAATTTCTGTGATATTAAGCTCCCCAGCATCACTGACCACCATATTCATCTGTTCTTATGAACCATCTTCAAGTTATTAATTTTTCAACATTGATAGTTTATATGAAGTAAGCCTCATACATCTAGCTAGCCTGAATGCCATCTGCTCAGTGACTTTTTAGGCTTTCCCCTTAACCTTCAGGACCAACCAAAACTACGAATCGCTTTCAGCAGATGAGCCTCAGAACTGAGCCCAGCCTACTGCTGCCAAGTACAGACTCACATCCTCTGCCATCACCCACCACTACCCAGAGTCAAACTCAGAATTCATAGTCTGTTACAAAACAGATGAGCCCTAAGGGCCAGCAAGATAGCTCAGCAGACTAAGCACCTGCTTGGGCAAGCACAGGGACTAGGGTATGATCCCTGGCATCACAAGTTGCACCGGCCCTGTTCTCCAGTATGCTGAGTTGACCACCAAGTCTGGGCATGGTATGCACACCTGTAATCCCAGTGCTGGGGAGGCTGAAACAGGAGGATCATTGTCATGGTTTGTGTCAAATTGTCCTTGCAAAGCCTCGTATAAGTTATGGGGCGACACGGCTGAAAGAGCAGCAAGTGGCTTGAGGGGAATGGCCAGAGAGGCAAAACCATTAAGTTGGCAGCATGTGCTCTGCCAATCTCCCAGGCCTGCAGCCTCTCTCAGAATTGTGGAGCCCATCATCCCGAACACTGCAGTGCCTCAGCCTCTCCTCCAGACCCTGTAGCATAGGGCAGCAATGTGTGTGACTGGGGGTACCTCAGGCAGACAGATGTTTGGAGAAGACAGAGGCATTGACCCTCTCCTGAGCAAATAAGGCTCCAAAGACTTGCTACATAACTCAAGCTGTTGTGAACTATGAAACCTCCAGTAACTATGAGCTTAATAAACCTTTCCCTCCCTGATTTTGAGTGTTGGGTGCTTGTCCCAGCAACAAGAGAAGAATAACTGAAACAATCACTGAGTCCAAGCTATGGAGTGAGACCCTTTACCTAATATGTAAAATTTAAAAAAAAAAAAGTGAGGAAACCCCTAAACAAAGTAAATTACAATATCTCTACATAATATTTCCAAAGAAATGTGAATCCATTAACAATTTTTTGTCTTTTTTATTTTTATTTTTTTAAGAATTTATTTTATTTTATTTTATTTTATTCTTGTTTCAGAACTTTTGTTTGTTTGTTTATTTATTTTTATGGCCGGCTCAGCCTGCCCTGAGGGCAGGGCTGGCGCAGCATATGGTGCTGGGGATCGAACCGCGGTCCCTGCAGCTGCCCAAGCTTTCCTGAGCAGGCGCTTTAGACCACTGAGCCATCCTGCTGGGCCCCATTTTTGTCTATTTTAAATTTTTATTTTTTATTCATTTTAACAAGAAAAAAAGATAAAAGCAATACAACAGTTTCAAAACAAGTTAGTAGGATGGTTACAATTAATACCATGCATATTGTTGTCTTTGTAGTAGTTATTCAGAGGAAAAGGTACAGACCTGATATCTTTTTTTTTTTTTTTTTTTGTCTTTTTGAGACAGAGTCTCACTATGCAGTTTAGGCTGGCCTTGAACTCACTTTTGTAGTCCAGGCTGGTCTTGAACTCACATTGATCCTCCTGCCTCAGCTTCCCAAGTGCTGGGATTATAGGCATACGCCACCATGCCCAGCCAGAATAATTGTTTTTAAAGAATTTTAAATAACATTGAAAACTGTTCATGATTTAGTTTCAATAAAAAGTTAATGCAAAAGACTTGTATGATCCAAATTATGCTTTTAAAAAATATCTAATAATATTTAGAAATAGTCTAAAATGCTAGATGCTTGTGCAGTGTTTTGTTTTTGTCTTTTTGAGACAGGATTTCACTATGCAGTTCAGACTAACCTTGAGCTCACTTTTGTAGCCCAGGCTAGTCTTAAACTCACATTGATCCTTCTGCCTCAGCCTCCGAAGTACTGAGAATACAGATGTGCGCCACCACACCCAGCTCATTGTGGAGTGTTTTTAATTTTTTTTCTTCTGTCTTTTTTTTTTTTTTTCTCTTTGTTTTGTGACAGGGTCTATCTATGTAGGTTGGTCATAAACTTCAGATCTTCTTGCCTCAGCCTCCTGAGGGCTGGAATTACAGAGGTGTGCAACCATGCCCAATCATGCTCTATTTTTTTTTAATTTGAAACAATTTCAATCTTAAACAAAGAATGTAAAAGTAGTACCAAAAATATACCATGTACCTTTCACTTATACCTCACCACATTTCTTCTATCTTTGTGGAGATGTAGGTATCTAAAGAGACTATTATAATTATTTTTATCTATACCTAAATTTTTTCAATGTATTTCCTCAAAATGAACAAATGTCACAGTATAATTATCAAATTAGAAACTGATACAATACAATGATCTAATCTGTGATCTTATAAAAGTTTTACCAGTTGTCTGTCCCACTATTATTTTTATATAAAAAGAAAATAAACAAAAAAATAAATATTTTTTCTCTTCTGTGAAATACAAGATGATTATCAAGTTTAATTTTTGTTAATCTGCAGTAGTTTCTCAATCTTTGTCTTTAATAACATACATAGTTTTCAAGAATATGGGCTAGAGCTAGGTGTGGTGGTGCACACTTGTAATCCCAGCACTTGGGAGGCTGAGGCAGGAGGATCAATGTGAGTTTGAGACCAGCCTGGGCTACAAAAGTGAGTTCAAGGCAAGCCTGAACTGCATAGTGAGACCCGGGCTAGGCCAGGCATGGGGGAGCATGCCTGTAATCCCAGCACTCAAGAGGCTAAGGAAAGAGGACCACTATGAGTTCAGTGTCCTCCTGGGCAGCAAAATGAGTTCAAGGCCAGCTTGGGACTGGAGATGTAGCTCAATGGCATGGTGTCTCCTGGTAATCATGAGGACCTGTGTTTGATTCTTGGTAGAAAAAAAAAAAGCCAGTTTGAACTGTGTAATGAAACTGTGTCATAAAAAGGCATAGAGGAGGAGGAAGAAGAGGGGAAGATGGGCTGTTCATTTTGTAAAATTTGTCTTAATTTTACTTTATATTTCTTAGTGATAAGGTTCAGAATATGTATTTTTGACAGGAATACTACGGAAGATATGGATCTTTCCTGAATCATATGTCTATCAGGAGGCATTTGATACCTATACTATCACTTTATTCATTTAAGGTGTTATCTGCCAGGTTTTGCCACTGAAAAAAATGACTATGTTATCCCTGTAATTAATAAATCTCTTGTAGAATGAGCATTTAACACTATCTACAAGCTTCAGCATTTATTGATGATTCTTGTTTGAAACAATTACTTTTGTGATTGCCAACTAATACTTTTCTAATTTCATCATTATCATCCCTTATACTTTTTTTGTCTTTACTATATAGGAGAGCCTTTTTATTCTCCTGAATTTATTCATTTATCACTTATTTATATATAAATGAACTCATTAATTTTTATTCTAAGAATTATATAATCATTACTACCTTTATGTACTATATATGGGGCTGGAGGATAGCTCAGTAGAATAAGTGCTTGCCTGGCAAGCACAAGTTCATGAGTTCAATTCCCAGTACCACATCAAAAAAAAAATAGGGTATGTACTATATATGGATACACAGACTGTTTCATAATTGGTATTATTGGTGCCTTTGCAACTACCCTCTTCTCTGTGAATGGAACTAGAAAATATGTACACACATACGTACACACATACACACACACACACACGCATGAACTTTTTTTTTTGCTTTAAAGAACAGCACATAGTAAGTGTGGTGGAACATACCTATAATATCTCTTAAAGGTTTAACCAAGAGGATTATGTTTGACCCTGGCC
>PVJA010027038.1:0-10000 GCA_004027025.1 Myocastor coypus | reverse complement strand
AGCGTGGCAAGGTAGAGAAATCTCATGCTTTGGAGTAAGCAGATCTGAGTTGCAAGCACAGCTCCACTCATTTCAGGGTGTTTGACTAAACAATGGAGGAAACTATTCTTTTGAGACTTGATCTTGCTGTGTTGCCCAGGCTGGCCTCACACTTGTGATTCTCTCACTTCACCCTCCAGAATAGCTGGGTGTGCCACCATGCCTGGCCAGAGTCACTAATGCTGGGGCTTGCCCTTCTTATGTATGTGATACAAGGTTATAAAGGCTATCAAGAAAGTTCTAGGGCTTTCCAGTGGTGACGACCTCCCCATAAAAACACGCCTCTTGCAAAAGATCTCCTTCATCCCTCTCTGGAGGAGAAGAGGAAGCACAAGAAGTGCCTGGTGCAGAAGCCCAATTCCTATTTCATGGATGTGAAGTGCCCAGGATGCTATAAAATCACCATAGTCTTCAGCCATGCACAGACGGTAGTTCTGTGTGTTGGCTGCTCCACTGTCCTGTGCCAGCCTACAGGAGGCAAAGCAAGGCTCACAGAAGGATGTTCCTTCAGGAAGAAGCAGCACTAACAGTGCCCTCAATCAAGGTGAGTGGAAGCCATCCCAATACATTTTGGATTAAAAAAAAAAAGTGGGTAAGCATAGTGTGTTGTAGGAATGGAACTAACCCCAATTTAGAAGTAGGCAAAATTAGGGCTGGCCAGATAGTTCAGCGAATTGAAGTGCTTGGTTAGGCAGATGCAGGGCCCAGGGCTTCCATCCCAGGTTTGTTGTACCAATAAACACATTTCAGATTTAAAAAAAAACAAAGAAGAAGCCAAGCATGGTGGCATATGCCTGTGTAATCCCAGCATTTGGGAGGCTAAGGCAGGAGGATCGTCGTGAGTTTGAGACCAGCCTGGGCTACAAAAGTGAGCTCAGTGGGTGACCTGCATACAATATAAGGGAGAAAAAGAGGCTTGTTCCTCTCTCTCTCTCTCTCTCTCTCTCTCTCTCTCTCTCTCTGTGTGTGTGTGTGTGTGTGTGTGTCTTTGTCTCTATCTCTGTCTTTCTCTCTCTCTTTCTTTTTCTGGTAGCTTCTGTTGTTTTCCATCACCATAAACTATTGTTCTTCTGCCTTGTGCCACCTTGCCTTGGAGCCAATAAATTATAGACTGAAACAAAAAAAAAGATTTAATGTTTTGGTGATTATTATTAAAATATTTTAATGAGAAATTATGGAGAGTAGCTTGCTAAAAGTCTATTGGATATACTGATCCCTTGAGGATATGTCTGTCATTCTACAGGAGTACAAAGGTAAAGGCAAGTCTTTTGAGTCAACATTTTCCCAGTAAGCGTAAAGGTAAAACTATGGATGTAGTGCTTATATCTGGTAACCTAAATAATTTGAAGATAATATTATGCGATACAACAAATATGGTCAAATTAATATTATTTTGTTTAGTGAATTTCTGTATTGTTTCTAATTTATTGTCATTATTTGGTATTCTCTTTTATAAAAAAATGTAGATGTGGATTCAAGACGAGTTGAAGTTTTGGTCTATCATTCACTGCCTTCACCTGTACAATGGGAATAGCAACAGCATCCACCGCAGAAGGTTGCTACCAGGATGTATCAAGATCATGTATCTAACAGTCTTATCATAGTGCCTGGCAACTCCATGATACTGAGTATTTTGTTGTTGTTGTTACTGGTGCTGGTGAGTGGCCAGCAGGTTCCTTAAATGATGATTTCTTGGTATCCGTACTTGGTGTAGCAGAAAAAAATTGTGAGAGCAATTTCATGAAGACAAACCTTCTGTTATTAAATTAAGAAAGTAATACTGATCAAAAGAATGAAGGTTTCCTAGAGATAATGACACTAGCATGAAAAAAATCACAGTAAAGAAATTCTTGGAGATGTTTTATGGCACTGACAGTACAAAGAACAAAATTTGGAAGTGATAGGACTAATTTCTAAATCAGCGATGACTTAGTAATTTATATTACAAGTTTTACAAAAAAGAAATAAGCAATGTTCAAATTACTCTTGATAATTTTTTTCAAAGAAATGAAATACTTTAATTTTTAATGTTTCAAACTGAAACTGAAACCCTTACATGAAAATGTGGATATAAGTCTTTACGATCTTGGATTAGGCAATGGTTTCTTTGATGTGACATCAAAAGTTCAAGCAATCAAAGAAAGAATACATAAATTAGACTTCATCAAAATTTAAAATGTTTTGTAAATAAGAACCAAAATGTAAAACAGATATTAGGAAATGGGAAGAAAATGTTTAAATGAGAAGGGAAACAAGTGGGGAGGAAGAAAAGAAGGGAAAAGAAAAAAAGGAAAAGGCCATGTGTGGTGGTGCATGCCTGTAATCCAGCACTTGGGAGGCTGAGGCAGGAGGATCAGTGTGAATTCAAGACCAGCCTGGGCTACAAAAGTGAGCTCAAGGCCAGCCTGAACTGCATAGTGAGGCACTGTCTCAAAAAGACAGAAAAAAAAAAGAAATGGAAACAAAGCTTTTATAGATGATGAGAGGAAGAGGAAGAAGTGTTGAAGGGAGGGGAGGTGAATGGGGGAAATAAAAAGCAAGATATATCTTGTACAGGTACAAGTTCCCTATGCTGAATATTATTACTATGTATATCTAAAATTTACCAATAAAATAAGTAAAAAAAAAAATTCTGGTGTGAGTCTGTAATCCCAGCTATTTGGATCCTGACACAGGAGAATGACAATTCCAGTCTGGAATGGGCAACTTAATCAGACCCTGTTTCAAAATAGAAAGAAAGGGCAGAGGATGTGTATAGGTTAGTGGTAGAGTGCTTGCTTAGCATGCGTGAGGCCCTGGGGACAATTCTTAGTATCAGAGGACAATAAAACAAATTTTTGAAAATTTTTTTAAGTTGCCCATAGTGCAAATATTTATTTATTCATTTATTTTCCCTAAGTTAAAAAACCATTTATTTCACAGAAAGGTAAAAGTGATCCAACGGTAGGTCTAGCCTTTGGGCTAAACGAATCGCAAGAGCAGTGGTGATTCTCTCACTGACGTCATTCCCAAATCCAATACCCACTGGAGGCAAGAGGCAGAGAGGAGACAGGGCAGCCCCCACCACAGCTTCTGCACACATTGAGGCCTGCTGGGAAAACAGAACATGAATGGGAGGCTACAGAAGTATGAAACAACAGCAAGAACAGGATAATGGGCACTAGAGAGAAAAAGAAAGGCATTCTAAATTTAGCAAAAGGTACACAATTCCTGAGGGACTGAATTCACAGAGCCAAAAACATCCTGGAGAAGGAGTACCAACAACGTGTGTGTTTTTTCATGCACAAGTGCAGCTCGAATTTCAGCCCCCACACACCCCACCTTGAAACTCAGTGTTATCAAGGCCCCTGATGACCTCCACTGCATCTTCTGCCAGCTCCATGTGTACAAAGGCATAATCTTTCACGATGTCACATTCAATGACTAGACCATGTTCCTCAACCTGGGCCCGAAGCTCTTGGTTGGTACAGGTGGGGCTGATGTTACTCACGTGTAGCTTGGTTGAAGCTTTGCTTTTGTTCTTTTTTTTATAAATTTTATTTTATTTATTTTATTTTTTCTTGTTTCAGAACCTTTGTTTATTCACTCATTTTTGTGGCCGGCTCAGCCCGCCCCAAGGGCAGGGCTGGCACAGCATGTGGTGCCGGGGATCGAACTCGGTCCCTGAAGCTGCCCTAGCTTTCCCATGCAGGTGCTTTAGACCACTGAGCCATCCCGCCGGGCCTGCTTTTGTTCTTGCTGGCTTTCACATTGATGTTCACCCTGTGCAACTTACAATGGTGCAGGTTCTGGATGGCATCCTTTGCCACTGTCTTGTTCTCTATGTGTACAAAGCCATAGTTCTTAATGATGTCACATTCCAGCACCTTCCCATCCTGCTCAAAGAGTGAGCGGATCACTTGCTCTGTGGTCTTCCAGGGCAGGTTTCCAATGAACAGCTTCACCATCTTGACCCAGCCGCATGGAAATCTGCAAGATCTCTTCCTCACAGTGCAGACGCTTACAACAAAATCCATAGTGCAAATATTTATACCACACAATGTGGAAAATTTCTTCTCCTCTCTCTTTTTCTCCGCCCTGCCTTGTTTTATTGCTTAGATTTAAGAAGATACAGGGACCAGGGAGATAGCTCAGGGGCACAAGTACCTGCCTGGCAAGTGCAAGGTCCTGAGTTTGATCCCCAGTTCCAAAAACAGTGATGCAGCAAATATTAATGCAGAGTAAAGTTTAAATTGTATCTATAACTGCTACACTGTGAAAAGCACAAAAAATAATGAGCAAATAATCTTCCAGTATTGAGAAATCATCATTTGAGTTGACAAAGTCATTCATTATTCATACATGAGTAAAGGTTCCAATAGATGTTCTTGTTTCACTTTCATCTTACTCCAACTAAAATATTAACCAGTATTCATGCCAGAACTACATTAGGAGAGCCACTATTAAATATTTACTAGCACATTGCCCACTGGACAGCAAAGATCCCTAGAATGAAGCATCTCTCACTATTTTACAGGTTTGAGACTTGGATGTCACAAGTGACAAGTGAATGGATGAAAGGTCATTTGAGTCATATGCTATGCTTTCACATTTTAACACTGCCTCCTTAGATGTCTAGGAAAATTTGTTTTCCATGATATGGCAGAGTAAAGATAGGTGGTGAGGATGTGTGAAACACTTGTTATCAGTTTAGCTAATAAGCCATCTTCGCAGTGTTCTCACAAGGCAATATTACCTGCTTACTGTGAGAAAAAGAGGAGCCAAAAAAATTAAGACACAGGAAGAGACTTGCCAGGTCCCTTTCTTATCTGCACAGACATCAGTGGGGTAGGTGAACAAGCCATGTCTTGTATTTGGACTTTCCTTTATATTCTTCTCCCTGAGACACTGAATAAATAACAAGGCTTCTCTCTGTCAGTTTGTTATTAAACAGGCCTGGTCCATGAAAGTCAGGTTTGAGCTTGGCTTCTAATCCAAAACTCTCTTCTTGGCCTTAATCACTTGGAACATGACTTCAGCCTTATCTTATTTACCCAGAGTCTTCTTGGGAAGTGAGCCAGGAATTAATAATAATAGACCTTTACTTTCACATACTGCCCTCTACAATTTATATGGCCTTTGTACATGCACCACCCTGTGTGAGCTCCGTAATAACCTTGTAATATCAGTAGAAAAGAGATTAGTAAATCTGTTTTCTTCTTCTCTCTTTTTAAATTTTTCTTTTTGTGGCACCTGGAGTCAAACTCATGACTTCACACTTGGCAGGCAGGCACTGTACCAGCTGAGCTATATTCCCAGCCCCAGTAAGTCTGTTTATAGATGAGAGAAATGATGCTCAGAAAGACAGAGAGCCCAAATTCACAGAGCCAGTTTCAGGATTGGATCCCAAGTATATTGACATAAAGAAGTAAATGGTCTTCTATATCTATACACACACACAGGACTGTTATTCAGACGAGTTATTAGTAACAAAAATACTTGCCATTTATGCATACCTACAGAACTCATTGCACTAAATAACATAGACATTCTCATTGAATCGTGTGTGTGTGTGTGTGTGTGTGTGTGTGTGTGTGAGAGAGAGAGAGAGAGAGAGAGAGAGAGAGACCAGGGTTCAAACTCATGACGCTGCACTTGCCAGGCAGGCACTTGTGCCACGGAGCTATCTCCCCGGCCCCTCTCATTGAGTCTTTTTAATAGTTTTTTGAGGTGTGATGCTAAACTCTCCATTTAATAAATAAGCTGAAGTTCACAAAGTTTAAGGAAATTGTCCTTGAGTACAAAACGGAAATATAACAAGGATTTAAATCTAGATCTCATTTTATAAAGATCATGTCCTTGGCTCGTAAAATAAGTGGCCGTTGGCATATGACTTTTTTTGTTTGTGTGTTTTTTTTTCAATAAAACTCAGGTAGGCAGGTCTTATGCTGCTGAGCTATGTCCCCAGCACCTGAAGCAGTACTTTTGTTAACTATGAAGAATTTCACCAGGTATGTCTGGTAATATAAAAAATAAAAGAAGAATAAAAGGAAGGAAACTAATTGCACATCCACTATTTATTTATTTTTAAATTTTTTTATTTATTTTTGTGGCCAGCTCAGTCCACCCCAGGGTGAGGCTGGCACAACACGTGATGCCTGGGATCTAACTACAGTCTCTACATGCTTGCTTAAACTTGCCTAAGCAGGTGATTTAGATGGCCAAGCTATCTCGCTGGCCCCTACCTTTTGTTTAATAAACATTTCCTAAGAACTAGGTCTTCATATTATACTAGGTACTAAGGAGGGAGTGGCAGACTTTGTCCCACTATTTGCTTTTAGGTGCCCAGTTTTGGAAATGTATAAGTCCTGGAATATTATGAAATTTGGAGAGGTTGTGCAGGTAGGAAAACTTTGTTTTTGTTTTTGTTTTTTTTCTGTTTTTTTTTTTTTTTTTTTTTTTTTTTTTTTTTTTTTTTTTTTTTTTTTTTTTTTTTTTTTTTTTTTTTTTTTTTTTTTTTTTTTTTTTTTGTGGGACCGGGGTTCAAACTCACAACCTTCCACTTGCCAGGCAGGCACTTGTGCCACAGAGCTATCTCTCCAGCCCCTAGGTAGGAAATCTTTGGAAGATAGTTGGCTCCAAGAAATTATTTTTGAGGAGGGAATGTGCAAGTTACAATCTGGAAACTAGACAGTGTGTCCAGTGGCTTGGTGGGAAAAGAACCTATGAGATGGAGTCAGCCAGTGCAACTTGAATGGCCTAGATAAAAAATGACAAGAGATGAGGGCAAGCTGGATCTCACAGACAATGGGAAATTATTGTGGCTTGTGTGTCTAGATATTCCCTCAAAGCCTCATGTGATCATAGGTGGAGTTTTTTCAGAGGTGGCTGGATCTAGAGTGTGACACTGGGATTGGTTAATGGTGCAACGCTAGGATCAATGGCAGTAGGGTTAAAGATCTGAGTGTTATGTGCCCTAAGCAGTCAGAATATAATATAAAGGATAGAGGGCCAGTGAGATAGCTCAGCAAACTAAGCATCTGCTTTGGCAAGTGCAGGGATCAGGGTACAAGTGCCCAGTCCCACATGCTGTGCTGGCCCCACTCCCTAATCCATGCATAGTGGTGCACACCTATAATCCCAGCGCTGGAGAGGGTTACTATGCATCCAAGCTGTGTAGTGAGACCCTGTACCAAATACACAAATGAAAAATAAATAAAGGGTAGAAAGAACTGTGCTTGTTTTACTACCTCTGCCCATGAAATGTTTCTCCTCTGTGATGCCCATCTGCCTTGCCACCCAGTCTTGGAGCCAGCAACTATGGACTGAAACCTCATAAGTAGTGAATTAAATAAACCTTTCCTCCCTTAATTTATGGGGTTTGGGTATTTTATCTCAGAAACAGGGAAGTGACTAAGCCAGCAATCTTGAAAGGATTTGCAGTCAGCAGAAGGGTTTGATCCAACTTAAAGTATCACTCTAGCTACTGAGAAGAGTGGATTTGAAATAGGAAGCTGTTTCAGAACCCTAGTCAGGATGGTGACCTAGACCAAGCCTAAAGAAATGGCAGTGGAGAAGGACAACTTAAAGTGGATGAATTTGAAATGTGTGCCAGATACTATCTTACACACTGTAAAACAGGTTTTTGTGTAAGTCTCATAACTCATTAATGTGAGATTTACCTATCTGTCTGTCTGTCTGTCTATCAATAGATATATTGCAAGTGAAGAAGCTGAAGCTGGGAGAGATTTAGCATTTAAGTCATACTTCCCTCCATTAGTCAGTGATCTATGGGAGAAACTGATATTCCTAAAACCTACAGTAGGTGTCACAGTGATTTGCATGATAAAGCCTGTCTGAAAGGGTATCTTCTTCCTCAGATGAAAGAGATCAATCTAGATAGGGAACTTGGGTGATTAGAGGTTATGTCTGCTAGAGAACTGTTTATAACTAGCACATTGTCAGGCCACCAGATCCCCTGGTTCCAGTCTGTGGGGAGCTTCCTATGCCTGGGCAACATAAAAAAAAACTAACTTAGGCCATAAAGAACTGTAATTGTAGATCAACTGAGCTGAAAAGACTCCTTCTAAAGGGCTGGATACAAGTGCCCACTTCATAGCCAAGAAAGCCAATACTTAAAGTCAGGGTGAGGACAGAGGTTGGCCAGGTCACCTAAAATGAGAGAGGCCAGGTTGGGGCTAGAACCAGGTCTTGTGACTCCAAGGTCACAGTTCTTATAGAACTGAGGTGCACCACCTCTTTGATGGGCCAGCATATTCTGTGTCAAATTCTAAGTGAGGAAACTGCTTTTGAGTAAAGATGGGCAAATTTCATTTCTGTTCCTAGGAGGTTCCTTGCAGAAACACAAGTTAACAAGTTCTTCTTGCATGAAACAAGCCTAATGTAGCCTGCTTCTGAGAGCACTAGGGAGTCAGCTACAGTTGCTGCTCAGACTCAAGGTTCTTATCTTTCCCTCTTCACAGCCTTCCTCTTTTGGGTACTCTTGTCTCTCGGTTTTTTTTTTTTTTTTCAATTAAAAGTATAGTTTTACCCCACTGTAGTGATGCAGCTTACAACCCTAGCACTGTGGGAAGCTAAGGCAGGAGGATCAAAACTTTGAGCTCAGACTGAGCAGCTTACGACTTAGCAAGACCCTGTCTCTGAATAAAAGGAGCTAGGAATGTAGCACAGTGTGAAGGTGCTGAGTTCATTCCCCAGGACTCATTTTGTTTTTATCTAAGGGATCAGAATTTACTAGTTACCTAGAAAGATGAAACTCATCAAGATGAATATCTTAACTTATGGGCGCTCCCTGCCTTCCCACTTCCTAGTCCTACTTTGCTCTCCCTATAGTCTGAGCTGAGGACCAGACTCCCAGGATTCAGATTCATTTCCTTCTCTGCACTCATGGGAGGAAAACCCCCCAGCCCCCAGCCCCCCACACTTCTCTTGTTCCTCACACTCATACTCTTTGAGTATAATCCAAGAGGTACCTTATTATCTTGAAATATTTCCTCCACTGACTAAGAGGAAATGAAGTGCTATGAAAGAGCAAGATCTCTGGTGTAAGCAGACTTCAGTTTGACTCTTGACTCTGCCATTTTGCCAGCCTTATGACCTTGAGGGTAGTACTCTTCCACCCTCAGATCCTCAAGCTCTGTCTGTAATGGCTACTGAATTCTGTGAAGATTACAAATAATTTCAGCACAATACAGGAAATAAAACCATGTGGAGGGGCTGAGGAGATAGCTCCATCTGGCAAGTGCAAGGTCATGAGTTTGAACCCCAGTCCCACCAAAAAAAAAAAAAAAAACGCATGTGGAGGGCCGGTGAGATAGTTCAGTGGGCCAAGTGCCTACTTAGGCAAGTGTGCAGGGGCAGGAGTTTGATCCCTGGCACCTCATGCTGCTCTGGCTCCACTCGGGTGCCCTAAGCCGGACTAAGTCTGAGTGTTGTGGTACATGTTTGTAATCTCAGTTCTGGGACGCTTGAAAACAGGAAGATCACTATGACTCTGACCTGTATAATAGGACCCTGCACAAAATACATTTTTTAAAAAAGCATGTGGAATTCTTGTCACTTTAAAAAATTACACTAGAGGTTCCAGTCCGACCCACTCCCAGCCGGTAGCAGAGCCCGCGCGTCCGCCGCGGGTAAGCTGCCTGCGCCCCTCTGCCCCGCCTCTGCGTCCTGCGACTAACTTCCTGTTCCAGTCCTACCCAGTCCCAGCCGGTAGCGGAGCCCGCGCGTCCACAGTGGGTAAGCTGCCTGCGCCCCTCTGCCCCGCCTCTGCGTTCCTGCGACTAACTTCTTGTTCCAGTCCGACCCAGTCCCAGCCGGTAGCAGAGCCCGCGCGTCCACAGCGGGTAAGCTGCCTGCGCCCCTCTGCCCCGCCTCTGCGTTCCTGCGACTAACTTCTTGTTCCAGTCCGACCCAGTCCCAGCCGGTAGCAGAGCCCGCGCGTCCGCCGCGGGTAAGCTGC
>PVJA010027037.1:0-29008 GCA_004027025.1 Myocastor coypus | reverse complement strand
CGGGAACGCAGAGGCGGGGCAGAGGGGCGCAGGGGCTTACCCCCAGCGGGTGCGCAGGCTCAGCTCCCAGCCGTGGGGTTTGGGCTGGGCTGGGAAAGGAAGTTAGTCGCGGGAACGCAGAGGCGGGGCAGAGGGGCGCAGGGGCTTACCCGCAGCGGGTGCGCAGGCTCAGCTCCCAGCGGTGGGGTTTGGGCTGGGCCCTAAATTAGACTTTAATGTAATGCTTTTCAAAAATAAAAACATAGCGTCAGCAGGATGTAGTGGCCCACACCCATAATCTCAATATGGGCAAAGCAGGAGGATCACCTCAAGTTCAAGGACAGCCTGGGCTACATATCATGACCCCATCTCTAAAAAAGTAAAGAGCCAAGGCTCTGATTAATTTCACAGAACCACAGTAGTATATATTTTTAAAACGTCATCTGCCTTTTGGATCTGATTTCTGCTTTTTCTTCAGCTCTCTGCTGTCTATAATCCTAGTTCCTTACCTCAGCCTATCAGAATATTCAGAAAGAGGGGTTGTGGAAATAGTTCAGTAGAATAAGCACTTGCCTGGCAAGGATAAGGGCCTGATCTCCAGTTCAAAAACAAAAAACAAATCGATTCTGGAATCAAAATTAACTATATAAACTCTTGAAATTATCGTAGACTGGGTACAGTGGTGCGTACCTGTAATCCCAGCTCTTATGAGGCTGAACCAAGGCAGATCACTACAAGTACGATCTATGCAATGAGATCCTGTAGACCTTGTACTAAAAATACAAGAGAAAACAATTGTTGTAAGGGGCTGGGGAGATAGCTCCGAGGCACAAGTGCCTGCTGGGCAAGTGCAAGGTCGTGAGTTCGAACCCTGGTCCCACAAAAAAAAAAAAAAAAGAAAACAATTGTTGTAATTCAGTCCTGGGGACTTGAGGGTTGATTCAGTTGTTTAATCACCTGCTAGAGTAAACCTAGTCAAGCAGAGGGGACCATGGTTCAATTCTCAGCTCCATCTGCCATTCCAGACCTGCCCTGGAGGCATCCTGAGCCAGCCCACCCCCACAAAAGAAAAAAGAAATCTGTAATTTAGTCCACTGACACAACCTCCTGTACTCATGTCTTTCACTCTACAAACTAGTTACTCATCTGTACAGCCATTTATCTTTCCTTTACCCCTCAACTGATCTTCTACCCATGCATCTAATCTGCCATCCATCATCTAATCCATCCATCATCCATCATCCAACCATCTATCTGATCATCCATTTAGTTCTTTAACCATAAAGCTATTTCTTCATCTCTGCATCCATCCCTGTTTCTGTTCATTCATCCATGTATGCAGTCCCAGTGGCAGCCATCACCCAGCCACTTCCAACCCCATATCTACTTTGCAAAATAGTATGTAGATATGGCAAGCATTCCACCATTTATCAAGAGGCCTACATCTGCCTGATGTCTGTCTTTCTGCCTCAGTTTCTTCACTGGAAAACAATGTGTGTGTGTGTGTGTGTGTGTGTGTGTGTGTGTGTGTGTGTACAAGAAGGCTCATAAGCCCCTGTGAGCAATAAATAAATTCTCCTAGGGTGGGGTGGCACATACAACTATAATCCTAGCATCTGGGTGGCTGAGGCAAGATTGTGAGTTTGAAGCCAGCTTGGGCAACTTAATGAGATGCTGTGTCAGAAAACATCCATCTAGATAGCATCTGTGATGCATTGTTATTGTAACCAGAGACAAAGCTGGCCACAGGCCAGATAATCCATTGTGAAGTGACCCAGAAGATAGAGATCCATGGCTAACAGCAGAGCAAGGGTAGAGTTGGGAGAAGAAGGGAAAGCATGAACAGTGGACTTTTCCTAGGAAGAAGGGCAGACGCAGCAATTCTCCTGCTGGGCATCTTCCCATAAAATTTAAAAACATCCCACCATAGCCAGATATGATCACCCATGTTTACAGCAGTACAAGTTGTCATGGTTAAATTTTGAAAACAACCCAAATGCCCATCAACCAAAGAATAGAAGAAAAAAAGATATGTGTTTCTATATGGTGGAGTACTACTCATAAAGAAGGACAAACAGGGGACTTTTATATGTAAATGGATGCAACTGGAATCCATACTCATAAATAAAATAAATCAGACTCATATGTAGGCATCATATTGCTGCTCTAGTGTGAGAAGCAAAGAGTAAATGTTATATATGTATATTAATTCTGGAGATAATGTCATGTTGCCCTTCCAAAGTTTTTCTTTCTTTTCAAAATGGTTTTAATGATTTCAAGTTTTTTGGGATTTTCGTAGAAAATTATCTGCAACTGTTCCACCTTAAAACATTTCCTGGCATTTTTAAATTCTCTATAATATTTTCTAGTTATCTGTATATAGGTCTTCTAAATTTTTTAGTGAGATTTATCACTATTTTTTATTTTAACACTCTTATAACTGATGTGTTTTTTGTTTTGTTTTATGTATAAGAATAGTTTTGCTTTTGTGTAAAAAAAAAAAAAAAAAAGGATAAATGGATGTGGGGTGGTGGACCTTGGTTGGAGGAGGTGTCCTGCAGGCGGGCAGTAGACAGTGACGGAATCCACGCATGGACAGCTGGGCCTGCCCCATCCTGAGCTCTAAGAACCCAGGCCTGGAAGAGTGGAAGGGTCTCAGGCTTCAGAACTCACTTTCAGTCCTCTGATCCCTTAGATAAACTGACAACTTTGGCCAAGCATTTGAATTTCACCTCCAATCATTTGTGAATCTAAAGTGCTTATCCACACAATGGGAAGAAATCGTGAAGATTCTCATACAGGCATTTGGAGCAGGTTCAACACCCTGCAATTTCCCTGCCCCTGGAGGCCAATCCAATGCTCAACCTCTCAGCCTCTAGTGTGTCAGATTCATAGTTCAGGCCAAATCTCTGTCACCAGAGCCATTGCCAGCCAAGTTTTTACCTGGAGCACAGGTCTCCTGATGCTGCATAATCATTACCACAAGTATAGAGGCTTAGAACAACACACATCTATTCCACAGCAATTCAGTGAATCCAAAGTGCCTGTGGAATAGGCTCGTACCTCTACTGGAGGTCGTCAGAGCAAAGTACATGCCAGCCAGAACTCAGGACTTCCTCACAGGCAGATTAGAGTGTAGTAAGAAAGCTGGAAGCCGGGCGTGGTGGCGCACGCCTGTAATCCCAGCACTCGGGAGGCTGGGGCAGGAGGATCGCTGTGAGTTCGAGACCAGCCTGGGCTACAGAAGCTCAAGGCCAGCCTCAACTGCATAGTGAGACCCTGTCTCAAAAAGACAAAAAAAAAAAGAAAGCTGGAAAACAGTGCATGACCTGCCAATCACGGAGAACTACAAAGGAGGCTGGACAATAGGGTGTAACCTGCCAGCCATCGAGAGTTGTCAAATCACTGTTTCTAATACCTGAATCTGACATCAAAACAGGGCTATAAAAGGGGATTTGGGATTGGGTGTGGTGGTGCACACATAATCCCAGCACTCAGAAGGCTGAGGCAGAAAGATCTGAGTTCAAGGCCAGTCTGGACTATATAGCAAGACCTTGTCTCAAAAAAAAAAAAAAGATAGCAACAGTCATTTCTTGTGGTCATGTCTTCTTACTCTTCCAAGAACCCCTCCTGTGTACAGAGTGTATTTTCTCTCTTCTTCTCACTTTTACTTCTTTTCTCTCTTTTCACTTCTTTTATTGTCACCACATGAAACTGTAATACTCATTGGTTGGCTCTGTCCATTTGTCCTAATGGAACAAGGACACTGTCCCTGGGGACAAGCTCTGGAGGTGTAGCTGCTCCCACTCTCACTCAGTAGCTGGCAGTTTCAGCTTCTTGCAGTCACAAGACTGTGGTCCCAGTGTCCGCAGTTGCTGCTCTCAGCTCTTAGAAGCTATCTGCTTGCTTTAGCTGGTGCCCCCTCAAAGTCAGCAGTGGTGGGACAGTCTTCATGACTCCAGGCTCTGCCTGCCACCCTCATCTCCTCTTCCTCTGCCTCAGTCTCTGCCCCTCTGACTCCCCTCCTTTCTCTTCTGCTTTTAAGGGCCTGTGTGATTACACTGAGCCCAAAATAAGTCTTAGTGCCATCAGCATCAGACTTTAACTACAGTGCAGAGTCCTTTCACAGCTGTTCAAAGCTGGCACCTGAATAAGCAAGAGACAGGATCCTACAGATTCTGTCACCAGCACAGGCTCTGCCTTACCTCTATAGAGGAGCTGGCCTAGCCAGCTGGAGCCAGATGAGCGAGTAGCCAAGGACAGAGCATAGGATGGGTGTCAGGAAAGCTAGAATGTGGGGTGAGTCACAATTCCAGGGTCATATTAAGGTCCCTACCACAGGCAAGTATTTACCTGTAACTGTGAAGACCAAGAAAGCAAGTATATACTTCTTTTACAGATAAACAAAATTGAAGCTTCAAAGAGCAAAACAGCTGTTTAGGTCACAAAGGGATCTATTGTAACATCAGAGATGCATGTTGATGCCAGCTGACCAGTGTCCTGCCCCCAACACCTTAACACACAGGGCCTCAGGCCTCAGTGTGGCCCCTTGAAGAAGGGCCTTGTGGACTTTACACAGGGCTAGCTCTGGGGCTACAGTCTAACTTGTGTCCAGGTGGCCAAGACAGCAAGGGACACAGCATTTCCAGCTTCTCTGGAGGGCAAAATGGGAGGAGGACAGCATCACCCTGAGACCAGCAACTGTCCCAACAGTAACCACAGAATCACTTTTGAGAACCCTGCCTCAAAGGACAGGGGAAGGTCCTACCCAAGAGGATATCCAGAAAAGGGAAGATACATAGCCAAGACCTGCTTTAGCCTCTCCTCACTTATAATTGAGCCAGAACCCAACACATCTCTCACAAGGTGTAATATTATGAATCAAGAATGTACTGAGCAGCTAATATAGCTCAGTAGCACAGCACTAGCCTGGCAAGGGCAAGGCCATGAGTTCAAATCCCAGTACCAAAAAAAAAAAAAAAAGTTAAACATAGAGAATGCATTGAGCCAGGCCTGGTGGTCCATGCCTGTAAGTCCAGCAGTTGAGAGGCTGAGGCAGGAGAATCTCTGAGAGATTGAGGCCAGCCTGGTCTACATAGTTCAAGACCCTGTCTCAAACAAAATAAAATAAAAACAATAAAGAACACATTGAATGCACAGAGCTCCACAGCTCAGCCTTGCTTCCTTACATTGTTAGCCCACAGCTGACCAGAATCATGGGACATAAAGCATGTTCCATGACAGAGTGCTGGGCACCTCTTGTGATGGCCAGATGTGAGGCCACCTGTGGAGACCATCTGTGCAGCCGGTGTTGTGGATTCAGGCTGTCTTCATCACCAGCCTGGGGAAGCATCCAAACTCAGCTGGAACTGAGCTTCTACTGAGCTAGAATCATTCGCTCGAAAGCCTAGAGAAAGCTCAGACTGCAGAACATTGGGCGCAAGGGGGGAGGAATGCTGCGAGCAGCGTGGGGGGGGGGGGCAATGGGAAGGGGAAGTGCAGGACCCCCAGAACCTGGGGAAGCCCCTCTTGGCTGGCCTATTTCTCTGCGTATGAACAGGTGTGTGAGCTCTGTTCTCCTGAACCTGAAGCTAGAGTCTGAAAGCAGGTCCTGTTCACTTCTAGCCTGAGCCTCACAACCTGACTTCCCCCTTCCAGCAGGTTTGCAGAGCAAACAGCTGATGCAGTACCTGGTCCTGGTGTCGCTGCCCCCAAGTCTGCTGGCAGGGAATGGTCTCCTCCCTTCAGGCCCAGGGAATGCGGCCGAGCTGGTGGGCGGGAACAGAGGGAGGGGTCCATCGGCCACCCAACCCCGGCCAGCTGGGCCTCTTCGGGTGGCTCTGGCCGAAACACTGGCAGAGCTTCCGCGATGAAGACTGCGCTGTTCTTGCTCTGTGCCGGGGCCTGGCCGCTGCCGCGCTGAAGTTGAGCTCCTTAGGTACGGGGTCAGGGAACCCGGGCCCGGGGACCGGAGGGATTCGGGGCCTCGTGTTTTGTTTGGTGCCTCAGGAAGCCTGAAGCCTGAAGCCCTGTTTCTGCTGGGGTACCTCTCCAGAGCCACAGCCACCTCTTCCATTCCAGGCTGTGGGGGTGGCAGGGGTCCCAGGTGCCAGACCGTGCGTGCCCTGTCCAGGGGTGGGCTGTGATGAGCCTGCAACCCCGGTGCCACAGCAGCCTGAGTCTGGCTTTGCTGGCAGGAGGGGCACCCAGCACTCCCACTTGGCTGACCCTGCTCTGCTCTGTGCTCCGGTTCTAATGCTTTCTGACCCTTGCTGTACTGGACCCAGCCTCAGCCCGCTAGGCCCTAAAAGACCACAAGCAGAAGGCACCCTGGGTTGAAGAGGAGAAGCTATGGACCAAAGTCTGGGACTGACAGGCACCCGTCACAGAAGCCAGTTCTTCCCATTCATCCCCATTGTGGCCTGTTGAGCCTGGTTCAGGCCAATGGTGCTTTGGTGAGGACAGTGCAGAAAGCTACTAGCAAACCTCCAGCTTCAGGGCCCCAGGTCATAGTTCAACTCAGGTGTTTGGGAGAAGCAGAAGCAGCTGCAGATTGTGTGTGGATGAGGGAGCCTGGCTGTGTGTATGAGTAACCATTATTTATGCATACTGAAATTTAATGATTTTCAAGTGCTACAAAATATACTGTTCTACCTGCCCACAGCAATTAAAAATGTAAAAAGTAATTTAAGCTCCTGAGCAGGACTAGAGCAGGCTAGGGCCGTGGTTTCTCAGCTTTGCTGTGGCCCCTCCAAAAAGGACATAACCTGTTGGGCTGGAGCTAATGAGTTCAAGGCTAGCCGGGGCTCTACAGCACAACCCTGTGTCAAATATCAGACCATCCTAGTGGGTCTGTGAGGAAAGGTACACGACTTAAGGGTTCATGCTGTCCCTGCTCCTGGACCCTCTGCTTTTCTTTCCTGAGAAGTAGGCCTGCCTGGGTTTTCACACTTGCCTTTTGCTTAGGAAACCCCATAACACAGACCCAGGGTCTGACCTCCATTCTGCTGGACATGCTGGTCCTGAGCCAGGTCCGTCTTCTCTGAAACCCAGGTGCAGGGCTTGGAGTTCTCTGAAGCCCCACTGGAATATGCTGGGAGAGGAACAAGCAATTTTTTCCCAGGAAAATGGTCAGGGCTTGACCTCCAGAACCAACTGGGGCCAGGGAGAAATAGTACCACATAGCATTGATCTGAGTAGGCAGTGTGCAGGGAACCCACTTCCAGTCTCTGTTTCCCATTAATGTAGGGTTCAGTGCCATTCTCATTGAAATATCATGCAAAATGTGCACCATCACAAAGTATGCACTGTAACCCTGTCAGCCCCTTGGACTCCCAAAATTAAAAAGAATGTGAAACAGGCTGAGCTTATACCTGAGCACTCCTTCAGAATTGTCTAAAACTTATTTTAAAGAACATAGTTTGGTTTATAGTTTCTGTACTTGATAGTGGCATTAACAAGTCCTATTTTCTCAGAATCTACTTGGAGGTGGCCCTTCCGTGTTGTACAGGCATTTGATCTGCTGGGTAGCACTGGCACTGTCTGCCACTAAATTAGCAGTATATATTGGAAGTTGTCAAACAAACAAGGGTGTTTTACTGAACAGATTGCTTCATCTTAGTGTACTCCACCCCTTCCACTGTACAGCTTTAGGACTTATTGTCACCTCCTAGAAGGTGTAAAATCCTAGGCTCTGTCTAATTATGTCCATCTCCCAGACTTGTGGCTATGATTTCACATTTTTATTCCTGACAATCCTAGCTTTACTTTGAGCATAACTTTTTTTCTTTTTTCCCTCTGTATTTGTTCTCTATTTCCTTTTAGTCTTTATTTATTTATTTTTTTAGATAGTGTCTCACTATGTGTTTCAGCCTGGCTGCTTTGTTGGTCCAGGCTGGCCTGGAACTCACAACAATCCTCCTGCCTCAGCCTCCCAAGTGCTGGGATTATAGATGTGTGCCACTCTGGCTTTGCTTTCTATTTTTTTCTGCCTCTCCTTTGCTTCCCATTCCCATTCCTTTTTAAATTCACTTCATCTGTGAATCTAGCAACTTTGAATGCCTGCCTAATGTCCCACAGGGCAGGTTCCTGGTTTCTTAGTTCCAATCCATGTCTTAAAAATGATTTTGTGTGGGCCCGGTGGGATGGCTCAGTGGTCTAAAGCGCCTGCTTGGGAAAGCTTGGGCAGCTTCAGGAACCGCAGTTCAATCCCCGGCACCACATGCTGCGCCAGCCCTGCCCTCAGGGCAGGCTGAGCCTGCCATAAAAATGAGTGAATAAACAAAGGTTCTGAAACAAGAAAAAAAAAAATAAATACATAAAAAATTCTTTTAAAAAAATGATTTTGTGAAACCCCTTTGAATATTGAAAAGAAATCTGATGGTGTTCAGGATTCAAACCCTTAGTCCACCTAACCCCTCTTAACTGCTTCTGATGTGTCTGTTGGGTTTCCTTAGCCTCTCTCTCTCTCTATCTCTCTCTCTCTCTCTGTCTCTCATGCCAGGAATTGAACTTAGGACCTTGTACTTGCCAAGTAGGCATTTGTACTGCTAAGCTATATTCCCAGCTGCCTTTTTCTCTTTTCATTCAGTGGTCCAGGCAGCTCCTGGTCTTGGCTGAGCACTGGTAAGTGCAGGTAGTAAATATAGTGTGGTTTGACACTGTTAACTTACTAAGTGAAGAGTTTTCTCAGGCCCGGAGGGATGGCACAGTGGTCTAAAGCGCCTGCTTGGGGAAGCTTGGGCAGCTTCAGGGACCGCGGTTCGATCCCCGGCACCACATGCTGTGCCAGCCCTGCCCTCGGGGCGGGCTGAGCCGGCCATAAAAAATGAGTGAATAAACAAAGGTTCTGAAACAAGAAAAAAAAATAATAATAATAAAGAAAACTTTAAAAAAAAAAAAAGAGTTTTCTCATAAGTGATTGATGACTGTTGAGATTATAATGCTTTGCACAAATAAAGAACACTTCTTACTTAAAAATAAAATATGCTCTTGAATGAATTTCCACCAGGCAAGCACACTTGTAGAATCAGCATTCTGCTAAGGCAGAATATTTCCAGAAGTCCTTTCTGTGTCCCTGTTGAGGATAACCCCTATCCTAACTTCTGACACTGTGGTAAGAAGTACATTACTAAGGTTTTCGGGGTTCAACTTAGAGGTAGAAACATGCTTAGCATACTGAAGTCCTAGGTTCAGTTACTGGCCAAAAAAAAAGGTAGTTTTTCAAAAATTAATTTGGGGTACCAAAGCAGAAAAAAATTAATTCCTTTTTGTGTTCAGCCTTAGATAACATCTTTGGTGTTTTAAATTTATCATAGTTTTCTAAAATGCAAATCAGCTTTAAACTGTCTTACTTGACTAGAAACTCAACTTTACCATGAGGCACCCAGTTCTAATTTTTTTTACTTTATTGTTTCTTTTTTTACTTTATTTTAATTCCACCCCCCCCTTTTGTTTTTTTTTACAGAAACGTTTCACTTTAAGTCATGGATGATGCAGGTCAGTGCCCAACTTCTTCTTTCTGAGGTTTTTTAGTTTGAAACATTTCCTGTTGTACAAACAAACTACCAGATTTCGGGTAGTAAAGAGGGATTTTCCAGCCTTGATCTACCCAGGGTCTTTCCCTGCTTCAAACTGGCTAAATAGGAGGCCTGGCAGGATGGCTCAGTGGTCTAAAGCACCTGTAGGTGGCTGCAGGGACTGCGGTTGACACCCCCCCCCTGCACCACATGCTGCACCTGAGCTGGCCATACAAATAAATAAACAAACAAACAAAAGTTCTGAAACAAGAAAAAAAAAATCATTAAATTAAATTTTAAAAAGCAAATTGGCTAAATACTAAGAAAGATACAGTTAAATAAAGCTCATCCCAAATGGTGGTCCCAGACACATGACCACAGCCTTGGACTTCTTTCTGGTTTATATTTGAAGCACCTGACCTCATGGATGCAGAAACACCACTGCAGGTACCTTTGGAAGGTTGTTGTCTTTCCCATGCAGGTGGCTTGGCACCACCTAACTTCTGGGGACTGCACAGGGCTGCTCTCTTCAGGAAGCATTGCTTTCAGGTGGTTGGCCAAGGGGCCCTGGAGCAGCAAGGGTGTTTTCAAGTTCTAATTTTATAGTGAGGACCCAGGACAGCATCCCACCCACTGGCACAGACTTGTCCTGAGCACCATGGCACTGACAAAACCTCCATCTCTTCCCAGAAAACAGGAATGTTCCCCCCAGGGAACTGCATCCTGTTTCCTTGATCTATTGCTCATATGTTTTGTTTTAGCACCAAAAGGAGTACCACAGTGTGGAAGAGTACCACCAGAAGCAACAGATATTTAGCCGTAACTGGAAGAAAATCAATGCCCACAACAAGGGGAATCACACATTTAAAAGTATGTGAGGCACTACTCTTCCCAGCTGCCTGGGCAGAGGGTAGGAGCAGAGCAGATCTAGAAAGAAGGTGGCTTCCCAAAACTTGTGGGTGTGGAGAAGAGGCTGAGACTCCAGTGCTTGACTAATGCTGGTTGTGGCCCTGCTGTCAAAGTTCATTGGGTATAGCTTTATAAATGGGACAATGCTGGGACCTGTTAGGTGGTCAAGATGTACATGAGAGGGTCTAGTGCAGCCCCGGCCATTTTCCTGCTACCAGACAGTCCACCACACATTCTGTGCTCTGTGTCTGATGGCTCCCAAGGTTGTGTCTCAAACCACAACTCCATGCTCACACAGCTTTGGAGGAGGCAATCTGCAGTCCAGCACTGTGCTGAGACTGAGAAATAGCACAGTTCAGCTAAGTTGGTACCAGGGAAAAACACAGGAAGATCGAAGTTCAAATGTCATTTCTACCCAGTCCCACAGAGAGCATGGGCTGTTTGTCAGTAAAGGTGATACCACTGCCCACCCAACCCAGGCACTGAAGAGGCCAGATGTGCAGGCACAGCACTCTTTTATCTGGGTATCCCTCAGATGCAGTAGTAGGAAGGCTGAAACATTGGGTGTCTAAGCCCCAGCCAGAGCAATTGCACTGGGCACCTCTGGGCACATCTGTCAGTCCCCAACATACATAGCATTGCAAAGCTCCCCAAGAACTCTGAAGCACAGGAAAAGCTTGCCTTGGTGTTGCAGGGGCTATAATAGACATAGGTAAACACCAGGTCTCACCCACTAAATGTCTGCATTTCTTTTCTTCTCTTTTTCAGTGGCACTGAATCAATTTTCAGACATGAGTTTTGCCGAAATAAAATGCAAATATCTTTGGTCAGAGCCTCAGGTAGTTCATTGCAAACAAATCGGGATCTTTTCACTGAATAACTGAGGGCTGTTCTGCTTCCAGCTAAAATTTGTTCTGCCCCCACCCACAGATGTGTCTCCTCCTTAGGGAAGCGAGGGGATTGTTCTAGGCCTTAGCAATCTGAACCCCTGACATAGTTTACCAGATAAAGTAGATGCCCAATCAAAGTTGAATTTGAGATAAATAACATAATTTTTAGCAAACCTGTACTGTAAATATTATACAAAATGTATTTATATTACCTGGAATTTAAATTTAATGAGAAAAATGGTACTTTTGTTGCTGACTCTGGCTACCCTTTTCTAAATCTTCCAATCTGTGCTCTGAAGCATACAGCATATAGGACCTATAGACCATAACTGACCGTAGTGTTTCTCACTCATTCTTAATGAGTCCATTTTTAAGGGGCTGGGAAAATAGCTAAGTAGCATAAGTGCCTGCCTGCCAAGTGCAAGGTCCTGAGTTCAATCTCTGGTACCCAAAACAACAACTCCATTCTAATTACATATCTCTTAGCCAAGAAAAACGGGGAAAGGTAGTTGTTTTACTTCCCTCCCTAATAATAATGTGTTTGGTTGTTCTAGAATTGCTCAGCCCCAAAAGTAATTACTTTCAGGGTACTGGTCCTACCCAACCTCTGTGGACTGGTGGAAGAAAGGAAATTTTGTCTCCCCAGTGAAAAATCAGGTATGTGTGGCAATTTCTAGTTCCTCTCCAAACAGCTGTGCTGTCACAGACCAGAGCCCCGAAAGACACATAACAGGGCTGCCACTGAGTCCCTGGATCTGTCTCTCCCTCCAGTTTTCTCTGTCTGCCAGGTCTACCAGGTTGGTAAGGTGCTCACTACTGCATGATCCTTTCTGGAGCATAAAGGCAGGCTCTAAAGGGCTAGCACAAGAATCAACTCCTCCTCTCCTCCCCTGGCAGCGCCATATGCCCTGCTCCCCTGCAGATCCACTCTTCAAACACTAGATAACAGGACCCCATGCGTTTTGCTGTATGGGAGAACCGTATTTTTGTAACAAGCTTCCCAGCTACTGTGAAGCTTAGCTGGCTTAGCTGCAGTAAGAACTTGCACTTAAAAAACAGAAAGGACCGAGACGAATCTCTGTGCGGTTCCTAGAGAAAGAGCGTGTTACAAGTATAACTACAGCTTTAGCTCCCATTGGAATGAATTGCTTTGGAAGAATCACTGTGCCCTGAAGGCATACAAGTACATGGGTACGCCCCAACTTCACAAATGCATTCTCTCACCTAACTGCATCCTTGGACACTCTGGGAATGCTGGAACTCTTTCAATTATATCCGTACTGTTATGGTTTATGTCTAGTTGTCCCCCCAAAGCCTCATGGAGTCACTGGGCAGGGACTTCTAGAGTTTGAGACTTGATCCATGATCCCTGGGATTATAGGTTTTAGTACTGATGGGATTATGGGTGGAAGTACTTCTGGGATTATGGGTGTAGCCTAGGGTGGGAGCTAAGGCAGAGAGCCTGAATGTAATAAAAAGAGAGACAGAGAGATAGACTGGAGCTCTAGCTGTTGCTGCTGCTCTGCTGCCCTGTTTGGTTGGCTGCCTCTGCCACCATTTTGTTGCTGTTCTGCCACCTTGAACTGGATGCTCTCTGCCCTGCTCCATTCAGCCTTGGGCCAACTGAATATGGACTGAAACCTTCACAAACTGTGAGCTAAATAAACCTTTCCTTCCTTCATCTTGAGTGTCAGGTATTTGTCCCAGAAACAAGCAAAAAGCAACTAAGACACGTACCAAAAGTGACTTTTTTGTTTGTTTTGTTTTGTCTTTTTGAGACAGGGTCTCACTGTACAGTTCAGTTCAGGCTGACCTTGAACTCATTTTTGTAGCCCAGGCTGGTCTCAAACTTGCATCAATCCTCCTGCCTCAGCCTCTCAAGTGCTGGGATTACAGGCGTGCGCCACCACGCCCAGCCCCAAAAGTGACTTTTTAGCCAGAAGTATGCGTTTTGCTGTACTGGAGAACCGTGTTTGTTGTAACCAGCTTCCCAGCTACTGTGGAGCTTAGCTGGTTTAGCTGCAGTAAGAAGTGCAGCTGCACATCCTGCCAGCCCTGCCCTGTGCCCTCCTGGGAGCCCAGGCAGAGCTCCCCACCCCCAAAAGGAAGTGAGGGAGAAAGAAGGCACCCTGTGTGAATCCAGACTGTAGATGTTCTGAGAATCTTAGCTGGGCCAGGTGGGCAGGGGAGATTCAGCAAGTATCCAGAGTCCTCCCATTCATAAATCCCAGGCTACCAGACATGACCAAACAAAGTATCACTCTTGGAGGTGGAGATGTGGGGCATGCCACAGTTCCCTGGGTATATGGCGTCTCACTTTATAGAAGGTGATGTGAGGGTCCCCAAGGAGCAGTAGTGACAGTTCCAACACCAAGGATTGGCTCCAAGTCTAGGCCTTGCAGCCAGTGCAGTGTTCCCCATTCACTGAGCCACCTCTGAAGCTCTGCTTGGCTCTACCTTCCCTGCTGAGGAGATTTGAGAGGAAGAGACAAGGGGAAGTTGCTGTAACAGCTCTCTCCAGGGAGATGTGGGCCATAATGTAGACAGGGAAGGTTAAGAGCCATTTCGTGAGTAGGCTATGGAAGGCAGGACAAGCAGGCAGACCAGAAGAGAGAAAGATGAGCCTGAAAGAATAATCACAGCAGCAATGAATGTGGTGGAATTGTTACTGGGTGGGCAACCTTCCTCTCCACAGAAGAGGCTGGCCCTGCCCAAGTCATATGAGTGTGCAGAGCTACAACTCACATGGGCAGGCTGGTTCAAGGCCTGGTGCCTGAACCTGTCTGTCCTGGGAGATGGGCTGCAATGACTGGGGCAGAAAATGATGGGAGGTGTGTGGAGGTAGAGCCTGAGCCCAAACTCAGAGGTGTTGGTGGGCTTATCTGGAAGTCAGTTCAAAGTCTGGGTCTGGATGAAGGTCAGGACTGAGGCTCAGAGTCTAAATAGAATAAGAATTGTAATGGAAAAGTCAGAGACATTTCTAGAAACACTTTTGGTGATACCTGCTAGAAAACTGAACAGAGGAGGAGCCAGCAAAAAGCCCAGAAGCAGAAAAGCCAAAAAGACCTTAGAGTGGGGTCAAGAGAGCCCAGCCTTTGAAGGATGGTAGGACTGGCCAATTGGAGGAGTTGGGAGTCCTTGGCAATTCAGTCAGAAATGTTCCTCCTCAGGCCTGGGTTGTAAGGTCTGCCCCTCACAGTGGACAGAGCCAAGTCTTGCAGAGGCTTGGGGTAAGTGGAGGGGCCAGAAGCAGCACCCATTATGGTGGCCAGGGTCTGACTTCCTCTCTCTGCCACGTCTAGGGGGCCTGTGGCAGTTGCTGGACCTTCTCCACTACAGGGGCCCTAGAGTCAGCAGTGGCCATTGCGACTGGGAAGATACTGTCTCTGGTAAGTGGGCTTGCTGGAGTACTGGTGAGCTGTGCCGTTGCCCTAGCTGTCCCGGGGCCTCACATATGCCAAGCAAATGCTCTATCTAGCTACAGCCTCACCCAGGAACAAAGTTTTTTGAGATACAGCCCATGGGTTCTCCTTTGTGGGTGGATCTTGTGGTCCTTAGGCTCCACAGTTGGGTACCTGGGACCTTCACCAAGCAGGGGCTCAGAAAAAGCCCATGAGAAGACAGCTACCTTGGTTGCCTTTCTGGAGGGAAGAACCAGGACCTCCAAGAGTGAGGGAAAGAGGTTTGAGGAACTATGTCAATCCCACCTCTGGGGAATAGGGAAAGGGATGTCAGTATCTGGATGGCCTGACCTTTCCTCCTGGCACACACCAGGAGCCCCTTTGAGCACCTCATGTATTCAGGCTGAGTAGGGCCTACACATGCCCCAACTCCCCCTGCAGCCTACTGGCGTGTACCGCACAACACACAGATGTCCCAGCTCAGAAGCTCATCTTCTGCCAGTCAGGCCAAGTGCAGAGAGCTTGTAGCCTTCAACCTACCCAGTGGGTCTGTGCTTCTTCCTGCAGGCAGAGCAACAGCTGGTGGACTGTGCCCAGGACTTCAACAATCATGGCTGTGAAGGGTATGTCCTCCCCAACCTTGGAGGGGCTGGAAACCCTTCTTTCTGATGAATTTCTGTCACATTCATAACCCACCCAGTCTGGGAGGACCCTGGCAGTCTCTCCTGTGAAAAGTCTCAGGGAGGTCTGTCTGGTCCTGAAGTTCATGCCCTGCCCAGCACCTCACCAGCCCAGCAGGTGGCTTCGAAGAGTGGCTTATGATACTGATAGCATAAGAATCACATCAAGGCATGTTGCCTTTGCAGGAGAGAGAAGGGGGCTTACCCTTGTCCTCTGGATATGGTTTCTTTAGTGCCAGCTGCCCCAGCTCACTGTTTCTAAGAAGGAACTTTGCCAGTTTGGTGATGTGTGCATGTACCTGCCCTTTCTGAGAGCAGGTTGTTAGGGATTTCCTCCCATTTTTCCACATGTATTATGTTCTGAGATAGCTCTGCAAGTTTTCTTGACTCCCTGGCATATAATACAAATATAGCCAGGCCATTGGCATCACAACTTCAGTTCTCCTCCAGCTTCCTGTGCCCTCTCTGGTCCAGACCCTGCCCTGGTTCTTCCTCCTCTAGCAGAAAATAGTAGGGCCTTGCAGAGAGCTGTGTTGGTCACATGGAAGGATTAAGTAACATGTGTTGCTACAGACCTACTGTCTTGGCCTGCTGTCTTCCCACTTCAAGTATCATTCCTCTAGGCAGCTTTACAAACCCATAGCAAAAGGCAGACCCTGGAGCCCTAGGATTGCCTCACTCCTGTGAATCCAGGGCTGATGCTAAGCTTGCCATAATAGATCAGGTAGTGACATAGCTGTGGAGAGGTGATAGGGATAGTGGCATTGCTGGACAGTGGTTGTTTGTGTTCTGGGTGACTTTCTGATGCTGGAACTAGAACCTAACTTCAGCCTCATTGCCCAGGACAAAGGGTTCAGCCCCTGGAGCCTCAGGACATGGCAGCAACTCCTGGCACAGCATGAGGTACCAGGCCTTGACATTTCTGAAGCACCTGCCTGGTGCAGGACTCATATTATAGGCACTGTAAGGGGTCCACGCCAGGTCCATACATGGCTCATCTGGAAAATAGGGCAATACAGTTGGCCTCTCTGAGACCCCAAGACAAAGTGGGCCAGGACAGAGCAAATGGCATTCACGCTCCATCCCCAGAACTACCTATCCCTCCTGGGCTGGCCCATGGGCTAATGTGTGACCATCTTTCCACAGGGGTCTCCCCAGCCAGGCTTTCGAGTACATCCTATATAATAAAGGCATCATGGGTGAGGACACCTACCCCTACACAGGCAAGGTAATTTGTGAGCCTTACTGCCTGCTGCCCTCCACTGCATCAGGGGGTCAAAATAGGCTTGCCCCATGCCCTGGCCCCATCCTTCTGGCATTCAGAATTATGTTTCTTTCCTCTTGGTGACTCTAGAGATTGAACCCAGGGTCTCATGCATGATAGGCAAGTTTCTGTGACTGAACAACAGTCTTTCTTTTTCTTTCTTCTTTTTCTTCTGAGGCAGGGTCTCAATATGTAGTCCAAAGTGGCCTTGAACTCACATTGATCCTCCTGCCTCAGCCTCCGTAGTGCAGGTATACACCACTACACTCAGTTCTTTATTTTATTTTAAAATAGTCTCACTAAGTTGCCGGGGTGGCTTTGCATTTTCAGTCCTTCTGCCTCAGCCTTTCAAGAAGCTGCGTTAGGTTTGCACAGAGCCTGCTACAGTCACCTGTGTTTCTCTTCCTACTCCTCAAAGCCTTTCTTTTGCCTTCTTTGCCTGCCCAGGCCCCTCTCCCACCAGGGGCCTCTGTCATCTTTGCTCCCTGGTCCCCTTCTCAGGGCCTCTCACCAAGCCTGCTATTTCCTCCTGGTCCCCTCTGGTGCATGTAAGGGCCTGACACCAACTTGATGCCTTTACTCACCCATGTCCATGCTGCCTGAGCCCTTTGTCTTTCCCCAGGCCTGTGGCCCCTGCTGCATTGCCCTCTCAGTGAGCATAGTTCTAGCCCTGTTAGAACCAGTTAACCTCTAGTTTCCCAGTCTGGGCTACCATGCTGGCCACCACAGACCTTCTTACATGGTTCACTTGGCCTGACTCAGCCTTTGGTCTCTATCTGTGACACTGTGCTGTCCTTCCCTGGGCCTCTGGCCTGCTCTGCTCACATTCTTGGAGGCTCTGCAGACTACCCTCCTCACCCTATCTCCATCTCATCCCTCAGTGCTCAGGCCCAGCCTCACACTGGGTCCCAAATACCAGGTGTGCCCTTCCTCCGTCCTGTGACCACTGCACCTATCTGGGTCAGGGCTGCTCTGGGCTGAGGGTCCTGCCCTCCCTGCCACTTACACTTACTGCTCCATTTCTGTTAGTGTCTTCCCAGGGCTTGATCTTCCTGCCTCAGCCTCTCTAGTACAAGTATACATCACTTAACCAACAGGCACTGGTGCCTATCAGTTTATCAAGGGTGTCTCAGATTCTGTTGGGAATGACCTGTCACCAAGCCCAGGTGCACATATTCTACTTAATACATGCTCTCAGGGGTTTGGGAACTGCATCCCACAGCTTTTGATGCCCTCAACAGGATGGTCACTGCAGGTTCCAGCCCCAGAAGGCCATTGCATTTGTCAAGGACGTCACACTTGTGAACATCACACTTGTGAGTCGCAAGTTCTTCTCTGGGCTGGGCTGGAGTGTGGGTGTGCTGTGATGAGGAGATCCTGGGCCAGGGCCCTGGAGGCAGCATGTCATGACTAAGAAGCGAGGGTTTCTGCTGACTCTCTTGTCATGATGGCAGCAGGGACAGTGAGAGGGAATCCTGCTGGCAGGAGATGCTCTGGTTCTGCAATGCCCAGTCTGTTCACTCCTGCCTATGTGTTCTCAGCTATAAAATGCAAGCCACAGTTGCTACACTGGGAAGAGGGCATGAGCCTATGTGTGACTGTGCTTGAGACAGGGTGTGTGCATATTTGTCAGGAAGAGCTGGGTCCTGCCAGCACCACAGACAACCCAAATCTGGAGGGTGCCCATGACCTGAGCACAGCTGACTGTTCTGTCACTGGCCTGGCCCTAGAGTCCAGGTTGGGAGAAAGCGTGACCAATTCAAGAAAAAGTTGCCTAGTCACTCCTTACCTCAGGCATCTGGGGATGCAGTTATCCCTGCTTTTCAACAAGAGACCAGGGTTGAGTGTGTCTGAGCAGCTCTCATGACTTCCTTGTGAGTGTGCAGTGGGGAGGGAGGGAGAGGACTCCTCCACAGATGTGTGCAGGTATGTCATGTACTGAGGATGGGGGGGGCTGTTTGACCACGAACCTATCTGTAGGTCTCTCTGTAGACAGCACTGTCTTTTAATTGCAGTCTCCTGGAGATCAAAATAACCTTAGAAGTGAGCCCTCCTGACCTTTATAGGCAGGAAATAGGCTCAGAGTTAAGCAATGTGCCTGAGGGCGTGAAGTTAGAATGTGGAGGATGGAGTGGAACTGAAGTCTTGTCATTCCAGAACCAGAGCTTGTTGTCCAACAATAGGCAGCCCACACCCTCTAATAGGAAATCAGTGCCTGGTAGAGGCATCCCCTTATAGTGCTCCTGGTTCTTGCTTAACCCTCATCTTCTACACTACCCTGCACCTTCACCTGAACCATGATACACAGTACCAGGTTTTGAAAGTGTGATGGGCGGTGATGGAGTCTGCCATGGTGGAGGCAGTGGCCCTGCACAACCCTGTGAGTTTTGCCTTCGAGGTGACTGAAGATTTTATGTTATATAAAAGTGGAATCTAGCTGGGCGTGGTGGCTCACTCCTGTAATCCCAGCACTTGGGAGGCTGAGGCAGGAGGATCGTTGTGAGTTCAAGACCAGCCTGGGCTACAAAAGTGAGCTCAAACCCAGCCTGAACTGCACAGTGAGACCCTGTCTCAAAAAAAAAATAAAAAAATAAAAAATTAAAAATTAAAAAAAAAGTGGAATCTACTCCAGGTGAGTGGCTCATGAGGCAGTAGTGGGCAGGAAGGCTAGCCAGCCTAACACTGGCACCAGGGCCATGGGCTCTCCCCTCCCAGCCAGACTATTTTGGCGCCTGCTGTGCTGGGTAGTCCTCACATACCACCAGGGCTGGGTATCAGTCTCTACCTAGAACAGGAGTGTACTCTAGAGGCTGCCCAGCCTTGGCCACATGGCTTGTGCTGCCCATCTGGACTCATGTTTAGATCTCCAAAGATACAAAGCAAGAAAAGAAGCCATTCCCAAACACTGGATTCCTGTGCTGGAGAATCCCCCAGAGGGTTGGTTCTTCATGAGAAACCAAACTGCTGGGTGTCTTTAGTTTGGGCTTGTTTTTGTGGGGTTTTTTTTGTTTGTTTTTTGTTTTTGCAATGCTGGGGTCTGACTCAGTGTTCCACATATGCCAGCTGAGCATACAGCTAGTCTCCTGAGGATCTTTAGTGCCAGTTTTCTCAACCAGGCATGGTGGCAAATACCCATGATCCCATTACTCAAGAGGCTGACGGGAAGAATATCACGAGTTCAAGGCCAGCCATTAACTACATAGCAAGACCCTGTCTCCAAAAAACAAACACACACACACACATACACACACACACACACACACACACAAAGTCTCTTTTCTGTACCCCTTAGCTGTTCCTCCCTGCTTCCCAGTCCTAGATTAAAGCACCCATGTGAAGGCAGTGCTGTCCAGGTCAGGCTCATCTCTCTGTTCAGGTCTGAGATGCTCCCTAGCTGCTTGCTGAGAGCTTCTAAAGCTGTCCTGGCTTCTGCCTCCTCAGCCCATGACCCTCCCCCCTCGCTATGTCCCTGTCATGACCAGCCCTGCCTCCTCCACATCCCTGCTCATGCTCAGCACCCTCCCCAGCAGTGGGCAGCCAAAGCCATCTCCAGCTGCACACCCCAGCCACACTACCCTTCAATCCCTGGGACCAGCCAGGTTGGGGACATCCCGTCTCCTCTAGTTCCACCCTGTAGCCTACACCCCAGCAGCATGGAAAGGTCTGTCTTGAAGTGTTCCTTACCCCCATCTACCCCACTGCCCAGCCCCAAGCCTACTGCAGAGGTGGCACTTAGTCCATCAATTCACTGCCAGAAGATCCTTCCTAAGGATAGGAGCTATCCAGAGCATCTCAAACACTTAGCCCATGCCAAGCCCAGGTCATCCACAAGTAACCCAAAGTGGACACTGTGGCCTGCAGGTGTGCAACAGGTCCCCTGTATGGGGAGGCCAGAGGTGCCCAGCACCAGAAGGGCAGCCCTTCACCCCCTCCCCTACCTCACCCCACAGGGACATATATTATAGCTCTAAGCTCTCTGTGGCAGGATGTTTTCTCCATCCCGTATTATCAACATCTTTTTATTTCTAGTACTTCCTGTCATAAAACTCCAGATAAAGTGAATCATGCAGTACTGGCTGTCGGATATGGAGTAAAAAATGGGGTACCCTACTGGATTGTGAAAAACTCCTGGGGCACTACGTGGGGAAAGGATGGGTAAGCAGCTCAGGTCCCTTGCTGAGTTAGGGGCTGGTGCCAGGGCCTGGACGCCAGAGGTCCCTTCCCCCATCTGAGTATGGCTTCCAGGAGGAACCCTATTGTAACTAAACCAATCTAGGAAGGACCTAACGTTAAGAAATGCAACACATGTCTCTGACCACGCTGTTCCTTCTCCAAGAACAAAATGCAGGTATCAGGAGACTGTGCATGTATGTGTTCATGTGACTACTCTGTACCATCTAAAAAGCAAAGTCACAAGGGCTGGCCAGATAGCTCAGCAGACTAAAGCACCTGCTTAGGCACAGCACAGCACTCTCCCCCACCCCCAAATCACTGGGCGTGGTGGCATGCACCTGTAATGTAATCCCAGTGCTTTCAAGGCTGAAAACAGGAGGATCACTACGAGTCCAATCTACATAGTGAGACCCTGCAGAAGTCCCTGTACCAAATGCATAAAAAAAGTAAAATAAATAAAAAGCAAAGTCAATGTTACTAGGAAGCCCTACTTATGATTAAGTGGCTATATTAGGGCCTAGCCAGAGATCAATAGGGGAACTTTTGACAATCCTAGAGAGTGGCACATGTATAGAATAAATAAGGAGATGTGAGCCAGAGAGATAGTTCAGTGGACTAAGCACCTGTTTAGGCAAGCATAGGGACCTAGGTTTGATCCCAGGCACCATATGTTGTGCCAGCCTTGGGCACACTTTTAGTGGCAAGTCTGAGCATACTGGTGCATGCCTGTAATCCCAGCACTGGGGAGGCTGAAAACATGAAGATCACTAGACATTAGAGTCTGAACCATGCAGTGAGACCTTACACCAAATACACTTTAAACTTTAAAAAAAAAAAAAATTCGGCACCCAAGATGGAAGAATGAAATATCCACTAAGTCATATATTTCCTGGTGATAAAATAAGCACAATATTACTGTTCCATGAATATATTTGGAGGCCCTAACCCTTGGGAGTCAGGTCTTAGTGGGCAATAGAACATTCCAGAAAGTTCTGTGGTAAAAACACCAACACCAGACTTTTCTTTTCTCAGGTTCTTCCTCATAGAGAGTGGGAAGAATATGTGTGGACTGGCTGCTTGTGCCTCCTACCCCATCCCTCGGGTATGAGCCAGGATGCCACAAGTGACTGGCTGGTGGAGAGCAGCTGGCCTTTTGCCCTGAAGGACAGGTGGGGCTATCTGCCCAGGAGCCCCTTGCTTTCCACCCTCATCCCTGTTCAGAGGAGTCTCTACACCACAAACCGTATCACCAGCCACGTGCCCTACTTGTGGTTTTCAATGCAGTCAAGCTCAGCAGAGAATATTCCTTCCAGAGAAGCCATTCCATATGTGCAGAGTGCTCCAGTGACTTTATTTTCTGTTTTGTTCAATAAATGTTCAGGACCGAACATGACTTGAATTGGAGGCATTGAGATTTGGGTGGATGCTGTGGGTACCCAATGTTGGAAAGGGGCTGATTGCCCAGACCCAAGCAGGAGACACACTCAGTGTCACACTCATTAGTCATGCCAGGATAGTTCCCAAAGCCCATGCTTCTCCATGTGACCTCCCATCTTTACTTCCTGATCCTGTGCAGACTGTGTCCTGCACATGCCATCTTTTCTCCCTTACTATGCTCCGATATGTACCAACATGATCTGTCACTTCCATGTATTTGTCCTGCAGGTCACAGACTGTCTTAACAAGAAGTCTTGTTATTTGGGCTTCCTAGAGAACTAAAAGCTTGAAAATATTGGGGGACAACACATTGAAGACAAAGGGTAGGAAACATAAGTGTGGTTTAATTTGTTAGGGAATTCAAATATGTTAAAGATACCCCAACTACACATGAAGACAAAATTAGCTGGGAACAGTACACATACCTGTAATCCCAGCAATTCTGAGGCCAAAGGCAGGAGTACTGAGAGACCATGTCTCTCTCTCTCTCTCTCTCTCTCTCTCTCACACACACACACACACACACACACACACACACACACACGTGTCAGCTGGGTGTGATGGCACTTGGGAGGCTGAGGCAGGATCACCAAGAGTTTGAGGCCAGTTCAGAGCTTGCCTGAACAACAGCAAGACCATTTCAAAAATCCCAAAAAGCATGCCTGTAATCCCAGCATTTAGAAGACTGATACAGGAAGATCACTGCCAATTTGAGACCAGCCTGGGCTACAAAGTGAGCTCAAGGCCGGTCTAAACAGCATAGGGAGACTCTCATCTCAAAAAGACAAAAATAAATAAAAATTAAAAAGACAAAATAAGAGAATAAAACCACGGCAGTGAAGCAGGTCTAACGTGTAGAACATGGGAACTTGCCTATGTGGGTGCTATGGTTTGTGTATTGGTGTAACCCCAAAGCCTTAGGTGGCTTCTGGAGTTTGTGATTGATTACAGTGAGCATGGATGCTGCACCTGCCCTGAGGCAAGTAATTTGCATTACAACATAAGGAGTACTTGTTAGCAAGCTGCCTGAATTGCTGCCACTCCCTTTGCTCTTACTCTTTGCCCCTGTCATGAAAGGTTGTTATCTGCCAGGTGCCATTCTCCCTTGGAGCCAGCTGAGTATGGACTGCAACCTCTAGTAACTGTGAGCTAAACCTTTTCTTCCCTAATTTTGAGTGTTGGGTATTTGTCCCACCAACGAGTGAAGAGTAACTGAGACAGGGGCATGAGGTGGGACAAAACTATGGTCAACCAATAAGATAACAAGCATCATTGCTCAGGTAAAATTGATTAAACTCAGAACCAAACAGTGAAGTGAGTCATGTAGCAAGTGGGCATGAATATAGGAGTTTACCCAGTAGCCACTAGCGGTTAATTAGTGATTCTTCCTTGCTTCCTCAAGGTGACCACCAATCCCAGATGCTTATCTTTAGGGTGCTGCATTTTGTTTGGTGTTTGGTCTTAGGTCTGGCACATACCAAGGGCATCTGGTCTCTTCCACAGTTGCAATGTATCTTGTTTTCAGTGCTGTCGTGAGGGCCTGTATGACTGTCTATAATATTTTTATTTAATTTACCTGCCTACAACCATAGAGTAAGAGAATGTTTTCAAAGTATTTACTGGATAAGAGATCTACTATAGGTCTGTACAAAAAAAAAACACTTCCATAGTGACACAACATTCCCTGGCATGAGCAAGATCCCTTACTCAATACCCAGACTACAAAAACACAAAGGGGGAAAAGGGATACACAGTCCTGGTGACACTCAGCAAAGTCTCTGAAATTCCTCCCTACTCTTGCCTTTTCTATAGGCCAATAGCTGGACTGCAACAGACTCTTTAACAGCCAAAGTCATGATTTATTATGAAATCTGGCTAACAAAAAGAAACCTGCAGGCCAGGCGGGATGGCTCAGTGGTCTATAGCACCTGTTTAGGAAAGCTTGGGTGGCTGCAGGGACCGCAGTTTGATCCCTAGCACCACATACTGCGCCAGCCCTGCCCTCAGGAAGGCTGAGCTGGCCATAAAAATAAATAAATAAATAAATAAATAAAGAAAGAAAGAAAGAAAGAAAGAAAGAAAGAAAGAAAGAAAGAAAGAAAGAAAGAAAGAAAGAAAGAAAGAAAGTTCTGAAACAACAAAAAAGAAAGAAACCTGGCTATATGCTATTATCTATGTTGAAACTACGTAAACAAGAGGCCACCAAGAAACTAAAGGCAAGGATGACTGTACTTGCAAGGAAATTTGAAACCTGTTAACATTTAAAGGTGCTCCCTCCAGTGACCATATTTGCATATATGGTATAAATGAAAAATCAGCATATTTGCATTTCAGTGAGTACTCTCAAACAGCTTTAAAGGGTATTTGTATACATGTAACCAAAATCTGTGTACATCACTGGAGTCTTAACACTTACCCAGCCCATTTAATTTTTTGTGGCAGGATTTTACCAAGTTCCTCAACTGGCCAGGGTAGGCTGTAACTTGTGATACTCCTTCCTCAATGCTGGGATTACAAGTGTACCTCACTGCACCTGGCTGATTAATCAGTATCTTCATGGGACACCCTGCTGCTACTCCTCCCACCCAAATTTCTGGCAAGAACAGGTCTTTCAATGACGAAATGGTCCAACTTTTGTTGAAATTGCATCTATGGTAAAGCAAGCTAGCCTCTCAAATGCTTTGACTTCCCGCAGAACAGTTTGTCCCTTCTTCACCCCGTTACCATAAACTCGAGGACAAAGCCTTGCTTAGTTCTACAGACATAATCACATGGAGGAGGATCTACATTAAGCACTTGATACACCAAATTTCTCTAAAATTAAAGAATCAATTCTGGAAACAATGGAGGGTAAGTGTAGGAAATAATAATTGAAAGAGAATTTGTACAAGGACAAAAGAGGGTTCCAAGTGAGTGGCCCTGGGGACCCCATTTTTTTTTTTTTTTAATACCGGGAATCAAACTTGGGACCTTGTGCTTGCCAGGCAGGTGTTTATGCCACTGAGCTATCTCCCCAGCCCTGGACCCTGCTTTTTAAGGGAATTTTATATAGCAAAGCCAATGAAGTGGGCAGGAATGAGGTAGGACAAAATTGTCACCAATAAGATTACAAGTATATTTACTTAGGTAACACTGATTCAATGGGAAATCACAAGGTGGGTGTGAAGTGGGTTAAAGCTATGGTCAACCAATAAAATTATGAGTCTAGTTACTGGGGAACTGATTAAATGGGGATCAAATGGGGAACTAAGTTATGCAGCTAGGAAACATGGAGCAAACATTTGTACTCTTCTGGGAAAGGAGGGGCCAGGGAGGTTTTGGTTCTCCAACCAAAGAGACTGCTTAGATTATCAATCACTATTACCGTTTAGGGAAATAAATGGATATAGTCATTGCTCCATCCTTAGGCTTGACCTTCAAGGAACATACATACCTCCAGCCAAAGCAGTCATCTGTGCTGAAGTTTTGTGAGGGCCTGACCCTGTTTGCCTGCCTGCATTTCTAAATAACTTGGCTGTCTTATAACACTTGAGAGTTGCCCTAGATCCTAATACATGTTTTGACCACCTTCTCCCTGAACAATGATCATAATGGAATTTGTTATCTTAAACTCAATTAAAGGTCTATATAATCAACATTAATTTACCCACATCATTTTCACTGTGCATGTCACACATTTCTCACCTTTTAAACACTTAGGATCTTTATTTAGTTTGTGGTCAATAGTAACATTCTAGACAGCTATATTAAATAGGTATAAGAGATTTACTAGGTAGAGCTAAAACAAAGGAAGCAGGAAAGAGATTTCAACTGGAGCTAAGGGGCTGGCACAAGTGTGATGGGAATGAGATGGCCTTGAGGACTAGCTTGTAATTATGACACCATCCAGGTAAAAAGAGTCTTGCCATTTTCCCCTAGGCCCTGAATATCCTAAAGGAACCTCGAGGAGGTTTCCTCCTACAGGATGTATACCAGAAGCCACTCTCATCCTTGAAAGTCCCTGGCTATTACAGTACATATGCTCCTTGCAATATTCATGAGGATGCACTTAATAGTCAACAAGGCTAAGGGGCAAGTCTTCCCTATTTCAGTTTTTATTATACTGTGGTTCACTAGTATAAGTTTTTTTTTTTTTTTTTGTCTTTTTGAGACAGGGTCTCACTGTGCAGTTCAGGCTGGCCTTGAGCTAACTTTTGTAGCCCAGGCTGGTCTCGAACTCACAGCGATCCTCCTGCCTCAGCCTCCCGAGTGCTGGGATTACAGGCGTGCGCCACCACGCCCGGCTAGTATAAGTTTTTGTATCTGAGATTCTTAGTCTTGCAAAGTTGCTGCTACATTATCATGGCCCTGATTCAACATGGCTGAATCCCAGAAACAGCTTATCTTCCCAATGACCACTTCATTCCAGTCCTAGATTCAACTTCCCACCCACACAGAGGCCTCCAATCAACTCCTTGTGTCACTGAACCTGCCCCTAGCAAAAGTCTAGTGTTGCCTCCCTGTCTCACGCTGCCCTCATCCTCTCAGTGTCATTTAAGAAGGGCTCCCCTCCCTTTACTTCTGCTTACTCTGCCATGCAAAACCTGACAAACGTTGTCGGAAGTTTGCCACTATTACTTCCTTTCTCCCTTCTACTTTGCATGTCCTTCAAAATGTAGTTTCTCTAACCCTACTGAAAGTAACCTGTCAGCTTACTTTCCTCTTTAGCTTTGTACAACTTCTGCTTTCCTTAAAAACAAAACAAAACAAAACAAAACAAAACAAAACCACTGTCAAGCTGGCACATACCTGTAACCCCAGTACTGGGAAAATGAGGCAGGAGGACCACAATGTATGAGACCAGACTGAACTACACGAGACTCTGCCTCAAAAGAAAAGGGTATTTTTAATTTATTAAATGAGATCTAAGATCCTGTATAAAGTGCTGGGAACCTACAGCATTGAGTATCACAGTTGGCTGTTCCCACTAAAAGCTCCAAAACACTCAGCGTATCTGGCCTATATAGTCTCTCACTTTTCATTCTTCCCCTTCTTATATAGTATTTTCTTACATAACTATTTGCTAGGTATTTATACAAGTTAGAGGAAACTACATCTCAATCAGTATCCCTAGGATATACTGTGGATTGAACTCAGGACCTTGCACTTGCCAGGCAAGCATTTATTCTACTGAGCCATCTCCCCTGTTCCCACTACCTTTTGAATTGCTAATTTCTTGCCAACTCTGACATTCCCATTTGTGTCACCTAACCAAGGGATAATCAAAGTACCACTCCATCCACCAGTATCCACACACCCTCCTCTGGGGAAGATTTACTAGATAAGAACAGCAGTAGTTGGGGTTGGTCACCTAGCCCAGTAATCTCAGCATTCTAGAGCCTGAGAGAGGACTGCTGCAGTTGGGAGGTCATTTGTGACTGCATACCCATCTAAAAATACATAGCACTAGAGGGCTGGAGAGACTCCCTGGCATAAGTGCCTGCTTGGCAAGTACAAGGTCATGAGTTCGAACCCCAGTCCCACGAAAAATAAAAAAATGAAAAAAATACACATATAGCACTAAACCTGGGTTTCCATCCCCAGAACTGACCTCATACTGGCCCACTTCATCACTATGTGAGCTCTCCAATGCCTTCAAAGTTCTATATTTATCAAGTGTGCCAACTTTTCAAAGGTCTTGGTTAAGCCAATCTTGCTCTTTTCTCTTTCCAACTGTTTTCTTTTTAAACATTCTTATAATCAATACCCCTATATTATCTAGATTGAAGGCATACAAAGCTAAAAAAATTGAGTGGCTACTTTTATAGGACTCTGTTCTACACCAAACTAAGGGTACACACGTGCACAAATTAAAATGACGCAAAGACCACCCTGACTGAGTAAACATACAGTACAATGATAAAAATACCACTTGACTCTGCAGACTAGATACAAGGGAAAAACCAAACAAAGACTCTTGTCATCTTAAGTTTTCAATATGCTAAGAAAAAGATGCCACACTTGTCAGGCAAACTTCTGCCAACAAACTACTCTTCAGCTCCATATACAAATCTCTAAATACCTATCACCAAATTAAAGACATTTTAAAAAAAAAAAGCTGGAAAACACTTTGGCTAGGAATACCACTGCAAATTACACTTATGTTTGCAGTTTATCTCCATTCCTCTCCCCTTGCTCCCCCAATCATTCTCAAGCTTTGCATTCTAACTATTCGTTCCATCTCTGTCCACACTATGGATCTATAAAAGGAATGTTTTCCTTTACAAATATTGTTGTATACAGCTGTTTTTAGCTGTTTCTAAAGTAAATACCTTACATACAGAGGGCTGACAGAAAGCAGCCTTGTCACACATGTAAAACTGCTTTTAATGTTCTACTTTGTAACAACTGGGTAGAGACCATCTTGTGATCCAGGTACTCAAAAAACCAAACTACTGAAGTTGCTTCTCATTCCACAAAAGCCAAACCTGTAAGTCAAACACTCATCTGAAAAACCAAGTGTCTAATCATAAGACACAACATAGATAATTTTTATAACACCCACACAAGCACATTCTCTTTGAAATTTAAAGAAAAAATTTATTGAAGATCTGAAAAACAATTCCTAAAAGATTGTTCCAGAAAACTGTAGCTACACAAGGCATTGCGTCTATCATGTTAAAACGTGCATTAGACACAAATACAAAAACCATGAAACAATTCACCACCCTTCAACAACTTGAGCAAAGGTAAAATGCCTAAGGAACAACATGAATGA
>PVJA010027036.1:18015-29105 GCA_004027025.1 Myocastor coypus | reverse complement strand
TTTCCTTGAATTTCCAAATACCTGTGTCAAAATTGTGTAACTGCTTATATCACATTGTATGGAAAGTTATTAGAATATCAATGATGGTCAGAAAATATCATTTACAAGCTAAGTCAAAGATATTTGATACTCAGAAAGCCAGTGATGATAAGCCCAGTACCTATGTTATAGAGTAATAGTATCACAAAGCTTTTCTGCTAGAGGGTTGAGAATGTTAGTTAACAGACCAACAATTGGAGAAAAAGAAGGGCTATAAGGATAGCCAATATTTTGGCCCTAGCCCTTCAAGGTCAATAAAGACCCAGGATATAAGAGAACCTGTGCTGTAATATCCTATAACTCGGAGGTGTCCCAAATTTCCTGGTCAAGGAGATTATGGGACCTCAGAGGAAAGGGATGAATGAACTGCAGTGCGTCTAAGGAGAGTCACCCAGAGAAAAACATTCTCTCAATAATAAATAAATTTAAACAATAAAAAATTGAAAAAAAGTAAAATAAAATTAATAAAATTTGAAAGAAAAGAAAAAAAACAAAAAACACTTACTATGCTACTAAGTGCTTGTAAGCTACCATTACTCATCTCCTAGAAATCAATACAAATGTCTCTAGAAGCTGCTATTTTGCCTCCTGCACCTCGCCTCCTGCTGGGCCTGCTGGGCCTAGAGGTGGCCGAGGATCCTTTGCTGCTCATCCGCACTACTTTCAAGAACAGAATCCTTCTCTTTTTTTGGGGTCAGCTCACACATCAGGTTGTAGGAGTTCTCCTCCACTGCAGCTGTATAGGAAGCCCTTCGTTATTGACAACATTCATTCTTTCATTCATTCATTCACTCACTTATTCATTCATTTATTGTGGCTGCCTCAGCCCACCCTGGGGGCAGGGTTGCCGCAGCAAATGGTTCTGGGGATCAAACCTCAGATTCTGTGCTTTGTATACACTTGCCTAATCATGAGCTTTAGACCTCTCAGGTATCTTGCTGGCCCATTTACACAATTTAAGCTCACAGTTCATTTTTACTCTTTCAAAACACATCTTTTAATCTGGGCAATTTTCATGCTTCCTAATCTATCGCATTCTCCCACATTTTTATGACTGCTCAACACCTTTATTTCTTCTCTCCAATAGGCAATGTATCCTCCATCGTCCTTTCTCTCAGCTCAAGATCCTGCTTCCTGCTCCACAAAAAGAAATGGAAATAATCAACAGAACTACTTCTGAGTTCCCATTCACATCTGAGAATGCTCACACTGTCTGAATCCATGCATGTATTACACAACTCCTAGTCAGTTATAAAATGAGGCACACATGTGAAGAAATGCTCAACCAGAATCTAGTCTCACTGGTTACATGATAAACATTGAAGGGCAGAGGTAGGATGAGGTTCTTGTAATTAAAACACTAAATGTCACAAGGAAGCAATCATGAAAACCCCTATTGTGAAGCAGTCTACCTTATGACTGACTCAATCTCTTCAAAAAGTCATTGTAGAGAAATTAAAATAATCATAATAAACCAGTGCATGCCTGTCTCTTGGTGGGGATCCGAACATGGAAACGAAGCAGTTAGGAAAGAAGGTCAGAAAATATTTTGAAATTTAAGTATGGGCTTGATATTAAATGATTCAAGGTGTTGTGTTTATGAGGGAGAATGGTTTATTTTTAGGAATTTATATTAAAATGTAAGTGTTGAATGTTCTTTCAAAATAAAAAGAAAAGTATAGCACAAAAAAAGGAAAAAATAAATAAACAGGGCAAAATGTTAACAACTATTAAACAGGTTGAAACTGTGTGCACAGCCAGCCCTCCCTTTAAACTTTGCAGAGTATTTGACAAATTTTAGAATAAAAACAATGAGAGAAAATGCCCTTCACTAAACATCCTCTGTGAGGTGTCACTTTATTTCATGGATCTTTTTTTTCAGCAAAACTTCTTGCCATGATTTGAATGTTTAGTCCAAAATTCATATGTTGGAAGTGTGATGTCTAGCGCAAGTGTTGACAGGCAAAGTCTTCAGGAAACAATTTCACATGAGCTCTACAGAATGGTTTCTGTTGTTATCACAGAAAAGAGTTATGGATGGTAGGAGTGGATTTGCCACAAGAGCCTGCCTGTCTTCTCTCCTGAACTCTTTGCCCTTCTACTTTCTGTCATGGATGACACAGAAACATCCTCACTAGATATCAGTCCCTTAATCTTAGACTTCCTGGTATCCAGAGCTAAATGAATTAGTACTTTGTACTTCATAAATTGCCACTATCAGGTACCACGTTATGGCAGCATGGTGTGGATTGAGGCACTCTTTAAGAGTTGTACAAATTTGGTGTGAGCCATGCCACCTTTTCTCAAGTTCACTGGAATGAGTAAATTTCATTTGTAAGGCCAGTAGTGCCTTGTGCAGTGCTGGGCATTTTTATGAACTTCCTCTACCTGACCCTTTCACAGCGCTTGTCACTGCAGTCTTTCTACTTAAATTATCTAGGATATGAGCTTGTGCTCATTTTTCTAATTTCTTGCCCCTCCGGCTCTTTCGTTTTTGTTGTCCAGATTGCAAGGCATTGCTGACTCCAGATCTTGACTTTCTCTCACTTGATACACATCTTCACAATTGTGAAAATCTCATAATTTTCAAGAACATCTATATGCTTACGACCTGAAAATTTTTCTCAAAACTGAACCTCATTCAAAATTTCCAAAGTCTATATTAAGTTGAAATCCTTCTTTGTTTGGAGGCTGAAATTCACACCAGAAGAGTAGTAGAAAGTCCTTTCATTGTCTATAATAAGTAAAGACTGACTCTTGAAACGATGTGAGATTTGAGTATAATTGAAAGTCAGTGAAATAAAGTATGAAATGAAGAGCTATGAATTCTATCTTGGGCATCAGATATCTGCCTTTGAGCTAAAGATATGCTAAATTGATTCTTCAATTTGCGTTCTCGGTAGAAATACCCACATGTTCACACCATCTGAGCAAATTAAGAACTTAATAATCAAACATTCTGATGATCTCTCACATGTATTCTTCAGTCCTATACACTTTGTGTTCCCAGTCTCTCAATTCTTACCTAAAATCTTAATGAATTTTTCCAAGTTCAATAAACACAACCTGGCAAAACCCAAATTAATCATCCAATCATGCAATTGTCTGAAAGATGTTGTACGACATACACATGAAGAGTGTTATCCCTTTATTTGGAAAACTTTAATGGCTTTCCTCTATTCCTTAAAGTGGCAGACAAGGTTTTTCATCATCACTGTCAAATTCTGTCTGTCTCTCATTTCTCCCCGTCTCTCTTTCCTTGTTCCAAGCAATGATAAATGAAGTAGTTTCAGCTTTAAATATTTTAATGTCAGTGCAGGCCTTCTAATTTGACTTATGTGATAGAGAAGAAACTCATTGCTGACTTAATAGGGGCTCTTTATAGCAATATAAAATTCCTGTGGTGAGCAAGCATTGTGTTGTGTATGGCACAAAACTAGGTGAAGTAGCTTTGTGTTCTTTATTTGTCTTTCAATTTATGAGCATGTTATTAGTTAACTACTTAGGTATAAATGATTTCTTTTTAAAGAAGAGAAAACACGAAGGAAAAACAAAATTAAAACAATAAAATTATGTAGAATTTTAAAACAAAGCGATAGAAAAATAATAATAGTTGTAGAATTCTTATTGCTATCTCCAAGTTAGCTGATCAGATCACAGGCATGCAAGATCGATCAGACAATTAAGTATTAACTGTTTCTTTCAGCAAACTAATAGAACCCAGTGGTCTAATAATGCTAGTTATCATGTATTAATGATCTTATGCTTCTTTGTTATATCTGATATACCAACACATTTGGCAAATTGATGAATAGACAAGTGAGTAATGAAAGGCTACGTTTGAGTGTCCCAAAGTAAAATGTATCAGAGCTTAACAAGACACCTCTGATCTACTAATACGAATAGCACTTACTCTTGAAAGAGAAAGGAATATATTCCTAAAACAGAAACTAAAAGCAATAATATTAAAGATATTTAAACTGTATAATATCATCACTTATGTACAAAAACAACAGCAATGATAGCCCTCCTTAGAATATTTCAATGTCTACTGATATTTTTTTTTTTTTTTGAGACAGGGTCTCACTATGCAGTTCAGGCTGGCCTTGAGCTCACTTTTGTAGCCCAGGCTGGTCTCGAACTCACACCGATCCTCCTGCCTCAGCATCCCAAGTGCTGGGATTACAGGCGTGCGCCACCACGCCCGGCTTCTACTGATATTTATTTTTAAATTGATTTATATTTCTGTCCAGGAGTTAAACTGGGAAATTTATACTTGCCAAGCAAGCATTTTTGTTACTAAACTATATCCCTAGTCTATATATTTCTATAAGCAATGTAAATAAATTGAATAAACTGAACATTAATGCTCTTTCAACTATTACAGAAATGATATCCTAAAACGTATATCAACAAATTTTAGAAAACATCCTTTGACAAATTCTAGAATTTTATTTTGTCTTTACACTGCTCTGTCCCCTCCAATTCTCTGAAGAAAATAAAATTACATATTGTTCCCAGAAAAGTAACAGAGTTTTGAAAATGCATCATTCTGGTTGATTTGTCATTCATGGCAACTCTAGAAAAAATTAAAGTATAAAGTAAAAACATCTGGGACTAAATGATAAAGATATCCAAATATATTATTTACATACTAGTTGTGGTACTTATTATGCCTGACTTATTTCACTTCTCTGGATCTTTATTTCTGAATAGGGCAAGTGGAAATATTGATATTTTCCTAATAAGATTGCTTCAGGGAATAAGTGGGAAAAAGAAAGTAACGTAGTAGTGAGATAGTTTCATGTAAATGATTATATTGATTGACATAAGGCTAAATAATTGAGAGTATTCAACAATGCTACTTCATTTCTTTATCATCTGTAGCTATGGATTGCCTGGTAAAAGCCTGAAAGTTCTTTAAATATGATTTTTATTTCTAGGGAATTTAATTTTGAGTTGTTCAAACATCTTCAATATTCAAGTCTCAGCGATTTTGTGGTTGTAGATTTTTCTTCCATCTTTATAACTTTTAATTTTTTTTCCAGGTTGCATTTGTTTGTATAGTTGTTTGTTCTTATTTTTATGAGAAAGGTAATCTGAAAGTGTCTTAGTTATTCTTCTCTCATCGTTGGGACAGATACCTGACACATAAGCTTAGGGGAGGAAAGGTATATTTAGCTCACAGTTACTGGAGGTTTCATAGTTTAAAGCAGCCTGAATTACATAGCAAGTCCTCAAGACACTGCCATTCCACGCTATAGGGTCTGACAGACAGGCTGAGATCCTGCCTTGTCCAAGATGACCTGCTCCACACCTCCAAGAGAGGAGGGGAGAAGGGGAGGAAGGCGGTGCTGTCAGGTTAATGGTTGGTGACTTTATGGCCCCGCCCTTCAAACCCCTCCCTGGTCCTCTGGCTCCAACCCTCCACTCATTTGAGAGCCCCATGAGTCACATGAGGCTTTGGGGAGTCAAGTAGATATAAAGTATAATAGAAATCAAGTAATATAGTGCAGTCAATGTATCATTTAAAGGATAAGATAAGAGAAAAAAGGGAGATCTTCAGGGCGTCAGTGATGATATCTTTAATATCATACCTCAGAAACAAACCTATCATGATATGTTAATTATTTTTCCAAGATTACAAGAAAATATGGACCACGATCTCGCTCTAATGCTTTCTTCATTAGTAGAACTTAACACTTGGACTCCCCACACACAACTAAGAGTGATGCTTAGCACCACTGTTAGTGCCTGCTGTTGACCTGTACAATCATCTTATACCTGGGAGAGAGACAAGGGTTTGGGCAGTGATAGGAAAGATTCTGCTTGGGATAGGGAGTTAATAGATTTTATATTTTAGTTTTCTGGCCTACTCAGTCCACCCTGAGGGCAGAGCTCTCATGACTTGTGGTGCCAGGGATAGAACTGTGGACCCCTGCTCCTGCCTAAGCTTGTCTAAGCAGGTACTTTAGACCATTGAGCTATATCTTCACCTCCCCATTTTTTTAAAACAAATAATTTAGCAGATAGTTTTAATGTACTGACATGTAAAAGAAGGGCAAGATTCCTGTTTAACTACCTATTAACACTTAAAGACTGTTGGTGAAAAGTGGTGTATGCTAGGCTGTATTCTAATCAGTGGAGTTGACTACAAATTTTCCAAATTGAAAACCACTGTACCCCAGTTTTCTTTTCACCTCAGAGTTTAACTTTAAGATGATAATGCTCTACTGTTATGTTTTAAATAGGACGAGCGAATCAACCCATCTCAAGGGCCAGGAAGGTAGCTAAGTAGAATAAGTGCGTGGGTTGCAAGCACAGGGTCCTGAGTACTATCCTCGGTACCAGAAAAAAAAAATCTCAAATACCAAGGTTAACCAAAAGAATAATTATTTTATAGTGTTGTGTAAACAAACAAAAATGAATCCCATGTTTTACCAAGAACAGGCAAAAGTAAAGATTGCATTTAGATACTAATAACTTAAATTGGAATATGTTATATAACAGGAAATTGATATTTCAAACATTCCGAATATGGTAGCCGAACAAAACAATCAACAGCTAGAACAAATTCACTTAAGTCTTGTAACATGTCTAAAATAAAAGTTATCCATTGCCAGATATTGACAATTCCCTAACTCTGTTTTAAAACAAATGCTTGAAGTACAACATTTAATCTGCAAATAACTTCCTTGACATCTAAGTTTAATTTCCTATGTGATTTCTCAATGATTTGCCTGGGTTCTTTTCATAATCGTTAATGTCATTGTTCATTCCAACAGGCACACCATCTCCTATTTAAATTCATATGTCCTTTCCTAACTCTGGATTTAACTTGTGGTACTTGTTTTATAAACTTATTTCTACAGCAACTGTTTTATAAAATAAGCCAAAGCCCATGACTTCAGCAGCTTTATTCTGCACTGACGTAGCTGGATTTGGGAAGGGCAAACTTGCACTAATGAAAAAAGAGCTAAAAAACAAGAATAATGATAAAAAAGTGACATTCATGTTCACACTCTTGATTAGGAAGTGATCGCCTTTTGCTCAGTAGAAGCGTATCAGTCCTATTCCCCTGGACTTGCCAGAACTCGCCCTTACTACTGCCAAAGACATAGGCTGATGGGTTCCTTCCTATGATGTGCTATTACTAATTAATAGCTCTAGCTTGCTCCAGTGGGCGGCTTTTCTTGTTTTCAGACCCACAGGTGCATTTGAAAATACCTTAGCTCCGAGTCTTGGTAATGAAAAACAATAAAAATATTCATTAAGATTCAACATCTGTACTAATAGTATACATGTTTTCTATTACTGACAGTATTATGACATAAAAATGGGGAAATATAAACTATATAGACACACATACAAAGCAAACAGATACACAGACGTTACAAGAAAGAAATACATAATTAGATGTGATTTTTAAAATCTATTTACCTAATGAGACAATGGCCTTTCTTCCCAGTTTCAAAATGATTTCAGGTACTGTTGGTCTGTTGTGACTTCAATTAAATGCTTCCCTCTCCTGAGACCTGACATCAAAATCTAATTCACTTACAAGTAGCAATAACATTTAATTATCTCCTCCAGTTACCTGCATTGCCAAATGACAGCATTTCCTGAGAATCACAGATGTCACTTTGTAAGCAAGACCCAGTTTGGTGACATGTATAAAATATCAGAGCTACACTGACTTATTTAATGTTATGACTCTTTATGGGCCATATTTACAGATGCAAAAATTTGCTCTACATCTAAACTATCTTGAATAAAAATACTGTTAATATAGTCTCTTATGGAAGATTACTTAACCTTCCTGTATCCCAGTGTTCCCTATCATAATTCATAAAGCCATTCCTACTGTATACTGAACCCACAACAAATATTAGCTTTTACTATTACCTCAGGTAAAATAATCTTATCTGGCAGTAGTAAGTACTAGGGTCCATAATCTTCTAATTAAGAAAATATATATAAACCTGAAACATAGCACTCATGTTTCTAATGGCCAGGCTGATAGATATCATGTTTCTTACGTTCACACTGGAACATACATTCCTTTCCAAAACACAATTCTGAGTTCTATTTTTGTTTTATTCCTTTTAACCAACATGTTCCCCAGTTACTAAAGTTGTTTCAGCCTTTTAAATAAAATGGATACCAAATTTTTTTCAGGTATTTCTGAAGTTGTGCATATCCCCAGAGCAGGAAGAGTTCACCCCAAGTTTATAAAAACAGAATTTTCTAGTAATTTTGTGATTCTCTCTTATGCGGGATTTGCACTATTGTCATTGGTTTTGGAATCAAGACCCTGAGGAACGCGTTCTCAGATATCTTTCACTGTTCTCTTCTGTAACTCAAACTCCCTGTAAAACAATGTGGGTCTTCTGTGCAAACCCAAACCTATCTCATCTTTGCTTTACTTTCCAATTAACACTCGGAATTTAGCTTGAAACAAGATTTATATCCTCACTTTAATTTATTGATTTGATGCAGCATCCCACAATGCAGTTAAAACTTGAAGTAATCCTCCTGTCTCAGCCTCCCCAGAGCTGGGATTATAGGCATGCACCACCATGCACAGTTTGGGACTAACACAGTGTATCTGGGGTTCCAGGGTTGACCCAACATGCAGTACTGGAGATCAAACCTGTGCCCTTGTATTTGTGAGGCAGGCGCTTAGACTTCCAACCTGTCTTTCTAGCCCTAGATCCACATTTGTTACATGTCATATAGAGGGCATTAGCCATTTTTAGGAATCTAGTATTTAAATCCCCATAGCCTTTGTGCACAGATACTTGAGACTAATAATACAAAATAGCATAGTAGTGAAAGTCTCCCCATGAACAGATGTCACATAGGTAGGACACAGATGCTCTGCTTCATGATGAGCTGACTTCATACTGTCTCTGGCATAAAACAAGCCCCTCCAGCAATGCCCAAGTCATGGTAGATCCACTGCAAGTATAAGTCAGCTAAGATACAGCCTCCAAGTCCAAGAACACGGCTATTTTTTAAAATATGATATTTTCATATGCTCGGTACAGTACAATGAGGACAGTTCTGAAGCTCTTGTCCTACAATGCTGGTTATAACTTTAAAAGCTTTGAATAAAGTTAATTTCTATAAATTCTGGATGAATGTGAAGGGTTTAAATGCACAGGAGCTCAGTGTGATTTCATTAAAGAGGAAGCATGAGTTGGTTCCTCCCTTTCTTATGAAGACTCCATTTCATTCTGGTATTTATTTATTTTTTTTTCTCTTTAACTTAGTGAAAAATCTGGAATTATCTATCCTCCTTGTTATCCTCTGAATTTCACTATGCATTGGGGGAAGTATTTATGGCATACAAAGAAACAAGGGTTAGCATTTTCGTACAATATTCAACTTGAATAATTTTATTTTTTGTTTCTATGAGAATTAGACATTCTAATAGTTTTCTGAAACTTCATTTTTGTTAACTGTTTCATTTATTTGTTAGATACTGGGGTTTTCATGTTAGTAACAAGACAGCAGTGCATTATGCAGGGAGGAGAAGGGAAACAGACTGAATTAACATGGCGTCTACAGTCCTTTATTGACACTGAGACAAATTAACTCTATTTCCCATTGGGAAATCCAAAGGAAAATAGTTTTGTTCATATAAGTGAAAGTAAGTTGAGCCGGTGAAAGAAAAAGTCCTTCGCCTATTGATATAGATTCAGATTTCTTTATTAACTGAAACATTTTACTGAAGGCTTTCTATATGCTAAATATTGATGTAGATTAAAAGTCAATTCAATTATAGAACGATGAGATCTAGAATGGCCACATGCAGAAAGCTGTAGAGACGACATCTAACAGTGCCCCTGGTAGGTCAGCCAGGGCTTATCAGACTGGGTGATAACGTGAGCTCTAAGAAAGAAAGAGGACGCATGGTGAGGGGACTGTAGAAGATAAGAAAGTAACTTTTGGAATTTAAGGACAACGGGGAACATGGAAAAATGTTAAGTAAGAGTGCCATCCTCATATTCTAATCATAGGAGTTTTATTCTTCCTCCAGTACTTGGTTTGGTAAAAAGAGAAAAGAATGGAGACAAAAACTGGGCTTTTAAAAGCAGTAAGACTGGGTGGGATAACAGTTCAAAAGCTCAACAGATGAAAATCAAAATGGCTCTCCTTTTCTTTAGTGTCCTTTCTTGTCCTTTTAAACCAGTATTATTAAGGAAACGGCTTGATCACCAATGCCAATAAGTGAGAGCTGGGTGAGTTGTGTGTACTGAAGTTCAGCCTGTCAACATCTGGAAGTACAAATGCCCTGCCATGTCTAGGTGTGACTGACAAAGTCATGCATGTAGTGTACTGCAGGCCATGTGTGGGCCTGCAGGAAAATGAGGACAGAACATTCCAGTCCATTTAAGGGGGGATTTGACAAAATTTTACTTTATCCACTAGGCAATGGGAAATCCATTAGTATTTTAATCAGGGAATAAACAGATGCTCTGTTTTTTCTATGGAAAACTGGATTCTAAGGAAATTCCCAGGAGACCTATCCCCTGACATCAGGCTGTAGGACTGCTCCCTCCCTGCAAGTGTGGGTGGAAACTGCAACCTGATCCTCATCACTTCCTGCAATCAGGACAAATTCTGCAAGACTTCCCTAGTCTAGAACAGTCAGCAGAGTGATTCTTGCTCCGTTTACAAAGTGTGGAGCTGTGTTGGCTTAGACCACAGCTAAGCTGTGGATGGCGCTGAGCAAAGAGCCAAGACTCTCAATTCTGTGCTTCAAAGAAACAGGTTACTTTCAATATAACCATGTGAGTGTAGATAAAGACCTCGATATTCAGGTAAGAGCTTAACCCGAGTCAGAATTTTAACTGAAGCCGGGCGTGGTGGCTCACGCCTGTAATCCCAGCACTTGGGAGGCTGAGGCAGGAGGATCATTGTGAGTTCGAGACCAGCATGGGCTACAAAAGTGAGCTCAAAGCCAGCCTGAACTGCACAGGGAGACCCTGTCTCAGAAAGCAAAAAAAGAAAAAAAAAAAAAAAAAAAAAAAAAAAAAAAAATT
>PVJA010027036.1:0-17915 GCA_004027025.1 Myocastor coypus | reverse complement strand
TTTTATCAAGTTATACCATTAAACTACTTCACAATGATGAGGCATTAATAAATAACCCAATATAAAAATACTGAGCAGAAAATAATACCTTTCTGTTTCCTTTACAAGGGATGGTTACTAGATTTCCCAAAATGAAAGGGATTTATGGGTTAACGGAACTGTTGCAGCCTTCAGCAAACCATGTCTATGTCATTGCTTCTAATCAATTGCTTCTATAAATAAAGATTTTGGGACACAGCTACAATACATTCTCTGTTAATGCTTTTATCGTACAAAATCATATTGGAATGAAACTATGTCATCTGCCAGGCATGGATATTTATTATCATGTACTTTATAGCTGAGTTCTTTTGCATCAAACTGGAAGACTCTCAACAATAAACAGAATTCATCAGTAAGTGGCAAGGGAATCATACTTGGGTATTTGGAATGCCCCAACCCCAATGCAAGACTCATAAGACTTAGTCTCTGGCACCATTTTTACTCAGTATTTCTTACCTTTCTGAGTATGTGTCTCTTTAGCTATCACATTGGGGTAATATTACTCTTGCCCACTTCACGGGGTTGTGAGCAGGAAATTTATAAAATCATATAAAACTCTGAACACATGTGTTAATATTCCAGACTCATATGGCAATTGTGAAATTACAGAAGAAAAGATATAGACATATATTTTATATGTAAGTGATTGTGATATTTTATATGTAATATTTTATTTTACATTTACAAGAATATGTGTGTTAGTCCTGGGAGATAGCTCAGGGGCCCAAGTGCCTGGTTGGGAGATAGCTCAGGGGCCCAAGTGCCAGGCTGGGAGATAGCTTAGGGGCCCAAGTGCCTGGCTGGCAAATGCAAGGTCCTTAGTTTGATCACAGGTTCTGGAATAAATAAATAAATAAATAAATAAATAAATAAATAAATAAATATTTAAAAAGAAGAAAGAAAAGAAATAAATATTTGTGTTGAGTAGAACTCATATTGAAATGATCACTTCTGTAGTTAAGCAATACATAAAATTAAGACATTTGCCTAAAGTCTCTCAGTTAATTAATGATACATCTTAGCTCCCAACTCTTTTTCTCCACAGCCAGGTATCTGCAAGGTTGAGTATGGCCAACTATAGTGAAATCCAAGTTTCCCTGAAACTTTACAAAAGTCTTCATTCTCAGAGCTGAGTAGATCTGGGGACCAAACACAAGAGTGGGACTGAGATTGATACGGCTTGAGCCTTAGCTTTTATAAAACTAATATTTTAGAGACATTGCATATCATCAAGGAAACACTTGCAATGAAGTTACTTCTAGAATGTTAAGAGGTGGCTTTATATCATAGAAATATCAAAGGATATAAATACATAATAATTTGTAATTTTTCAAGATTTTATTTTAAAATTGATAAGATGTTGTTTTTTTTTTTTTTGGCTATCTCAGGCTGCCTTAGGTGCAAGACTGGTAAGGCATACGGAGCTGGGGATTAAACCACAGGTCCCTGTGCCTGACTGGGTTCACCAGAGCAGACACTTAAACAACTGAGCTAACCCGCATGCCCCACTTAGTCATTTTTTTATACATGGCTTGAAATCTGATGTGTATTAATTTTATGTTGAGTGGTTAGAGGTGGAGGAAAAATAGAATATATTTGAAGCTTAATTTCTCCTTTAAGTGCATTTATCTTTAGTTTCATGAATTTTTAATAATTAGCTATTTCTGAATAGTTTTACAGTTGCAGAGATTTGGAACGAGAGAAAGTTCTAACACACAATGCACACTCTGTTTCTCCTATTGTTCACATTTACTTTTAAACAAAAAAATGAATAGTAGCAATCTTGCATCATCTAAAAAGTTGAGCATGTGAGGAAATTACGTAGGTGTGTCATGTAGTTATAATTTTTTATCATTTGACTCATGATTAGGGCAAGATGTTGTTACTTACCCAAGGTCAGATAAAAAAAAAATCAATGATACATGAAATTAGAAACAGAAATAGATGTGCTAAATGGGAGATTATGAGGATGGATGAATTAATGTCCTTAAAATGACTTCGAAATGTGTGAGCTTCCTAGAATGTGTGGACTCCTGCCTAAAGCCAAGTCATTACTAATATTGAATTTGCTAATCTACTTGCCACAAGATGCTCTGTCTTTAGCTGCTTGTTTATTTGTAGCACAGCCTGGCTTGGATCCTGGTATACATGGATGCTGAGTGAAACGAAGTTTTACTAATTAAAAAAGATGCCAGTGGAAGGAAACACCAATATTTTTATAATGCAAACTCTATGAAAGGAGATAAAGTATTTGTATCTTGACCAAAAACAAGATAGCATTTCTTATTTTAAAAGTAATCATATTCAATCTTCTTTGAATATTTTATGTGTTTTGTTACCACTTAAAATAAAGGTAATCATTTATCATTTCCTTAGGACAGAGATGTATAGGAAATGTACTTCAATGTCTTGACTGAAATATTAATTTCTGTGTTATCTTTGTCTTTTCCAAAATCTGAAACGTAATTACAGAATTAGAGGTATCTGCTTGAAAGTACTTCTTTCGTTTTCTTCATGAAGTCATTCAATATTTGCTTTCCTCTGTCTATTGGTTGGGAAAAATTGTTACCACCAGCTGTCAGTCAGGTGGCCAGGAGCTCATGAGGTCCTGTACATGTGTTGTCCTGAGATACGGCTGTGATGATTCCTAGCTTGTGTTTGAAATTGAGTCAGCAGGAAGCTATTTGAATTTGTGAACTGTCACATTGCTTAGGAAAAGCTATCAGTGTGAACTCTGCACTGTTCATGAAGCTTGCTCTTTCGGGGGATTTTCTGAGCTTTTGAGGGGGTGGCATGTGGTTGACGTCCATCCGGATCCTTCTCTCACTAAAATATTCCCAGGATTGATTGATTGATTTTATTTTATTTTATTTTTTGAGGGAGAGTCTCACTATGCAGTTCAGGATGACTTAAAACTCACTTTTGTAGCCCAGGCTGGTCTCAAACTCACACTGATCCTCCTGGCTCAACCTCCCGTGTGCTGGGAATACAGGCGTGAGCCACCATGACCTGCCGTTCCCAGTATTTAAATATCATCAGAAATATGGGTTGTGTTGGGGCCCGAAGGGATGATGGCTCAGTGGTCCAAAGCGCCTGCTTGGGAAAGTTTGGGCAGCTTCAGGGACTGCGGTTCGATCCCCGGCACCTCATGCTGCACCAGCTCTGCCCTCAGGGTGGGCTGAGCTGGCCATAAAAATGAGTAAATTAAGTAAACAATTCTTAAAAATAAAAGAAATATGGGTTGTGCTACAGGGAGTTTTCCTCTGATTAAAATAGAGGATAAATATAAGAAGCCCTCTGAAGTCATACATCAAGGACAATGAAGGTCAGATTTCCTTCCAACTTCACTGAACTCTTCTCAAGGACAGGACACGGTCTGGGCTTGACATGGTCCTGCTCCTCAGCGTTCTGAAGCTTGGAAGATTTATAGAAATTATGTGCTCACTGGTAAACACTTATGGTACAATGACCTTCACAAAGTCAAGTGGGGATATTATGTGATAGAAACCTATGGAATGATATGAAATGATATATGATAGAATTTGTATAGAAGTGAAAACACTATTATATTATTATATTTTAATATTTTACTTAGATATTACTTTAAAATATGAATGTCCACATTACAGGGATCTGATTAACAAAAATGTTATTTGTTAGTTAACAAACACCTAGAGTTATATTTATTTTGCATTGCCAGGGACCCAACACAGAATAATACCATGCTGGTCAAGCTTTTTAGTTATAGAATTATATCCCTAATCATGAAAATAAGTTTTACAAATTTATTCCAAAAGAAACTGATATATGCCAGCCAAAATCTAAATATACAATCAAATGAAAAAAAAAATAGTTGCAAATAAAAGGCCAATTTTCAAAATTAGATATCTTAGCTACCCACTGTATAGCTAGTATACATGTTTTGGTGAGGTATTTTATTATTTGTTTATTTTCTTTGTTTTTAATGTATTCGGTACAGGGTTTCACTATGCAGTTCAGATTCATAGTTATTCTCCTCTTTTCAGCTTCCCAAACACTGGAATTATAGGCGTGTACCACCACGCCTAGTTTCACTGGCCTGCTCAGCGTGTCTGGGAGTGGGGTCGGGTCAGCTTGTGGCTCTAGGGATCTGACCCAGGTCACTGCGCTTGCCTGAGCAGGAACTAACTCCACTGAGCTGTCTCCTCAGCCCCAGCTAGTGAATATGGTATATAGAGCAAATATAATTATAGTAAGTGTTACTGTTTATCCTATACCTAACACCAAATGTTAAATCTCACCAATGGATTTCTTGCAATATCATGTTATTTGAAGCCTATTTGTAAACTATAACTGAAACAGAGTGATCTGTGAGAATAATACCTATTTATAATTTATTTGCTGTCTGTAATATAAGCTTTTCATAAGGCTTGGAGTGCTGAGGACTAAATACCTGCTACTGATGAAAGTGTAAAATAGAGAATTAGCATTATATATCAAGTGAAAATTATAACAAGCGGAAATCTCATGTGGAAAGTCTGAAGGATATAAGAACAATAAAAATCTATTCAAACAAGCATTATGAGAATTGATCTCATGCTCGTATGAATAGTCACAAACAATATCAAACCAGATTGATACTTGAAAAACTGGAAAACAAAATATAGATTTATACCTATGTTGAATCACAATACAAAAAGAAGAAATATATTTTGATATATATGCAAAGTAAGGAAGAAAAGTTCAAAGAAATTCAGAGAGGTAATTTAAAAAATAAAACATATATGAAAGTATATCCCCCCACTTTATAAGAGAAATATACACCTGTACACCTTTAGTGGAAATTATTAAGGTCAAGAGACTTAATTGTAAATTTCAATAAACATAAATGCAAGCACAGTTAATTTGAAATTGGGGAAAATTCCCATGGTAAAACTCTGCTTTCCAAATTTATCCACAGGGTGGTTTTCTTTTATCCTTCACATTAAAGATTTAGGTATAAATAAACTCACTCTCAGAAATATTTTCATGAAACAAAAGTAACTTTGTTAGGTTTTTGCAGTGTCAGTTTTTTATAAATTCATGTATTAAAAATCTATTGTAACTGTATGACAAACCTTAAAAATGTGCAAAGAAGCAATTTACTTTGAAATGATTTAACAGACTGCTATGCATTTGGAACTTTAAAACAATAACTTCACTTAAGTTAGTCCTCTAAGCTTTTCTTAGATGCTAAAGTGAAAATGTTGTGTATTAAGATAAGGTAGATTGCTACATTGATCTTGATCCCAACCCTTGAAAGCTTAATGATTTTGGAAAAATTGTTTAACCTCTCTGACACACAACTTCTATTGAAAAGTCAACAACCTGGCAAAAGGAACTGGTGCAACATATGAAATAGTTCAGAAAATATGCATCATGTTGGGGTTTTATAAAATTGAATTATTCTTTACAATTTTGATTTTATAAACTAAATTAATAGAGTGATAGCAGATTATTTTCACTGCAAAGCAAGTTAAAAATATCTAAATTCTGATATTCCCTATATTTTAGGGATTGTGTTAGATATCTAATTTATATAGTTAATTTCTTCATTGTTATAAACAACTCAAATTTAGCAGGGGGGATAGCTCAGCGGTCTTAGCACCTGCCTGGGCAAGCACAAGGATCCAGGTTCAATCCCTGGTATCACATACTGTGCTGGGAGTAGGGGTGCATACTTTTAATCTCAGCTCCTGAGGGGAGCCGAAGACAAAAGGAACTCAGCTGCATAGGAAACCCTGCACTAACTAACTAACCAAATAAATAAATACTTAATTTTTTTTTCAAAATTGAGAGTAAATGTTTCTCACAATTTTTAGTAGCTCAATGAAATAAGGAAAAAATGATGTTTTGTCAAAAAGTCAGTACTGCTAACCATTGAATGGCGGGTGACCTAAAAATCTCTTGCCTCTTAATTTCTACTTTCAGTAGAGGACGACATAAATTATAATGAAAAGTCCTTCATTTTTTAAAATGGAAAACATGTTCCTCCTTTACTAGATATACTATCCATTTCCAGAGGCCAAAGTGGTGTCTCAGGCTTCCAATACTTTCATTATTGCTACTGCTAATCTCAGAATACAAAATGAAGTCAGTTTAATTAATCTATCATGACAATAAATGATTTAATAATCATTAATCATCTATTCTTCATTTATCATAACATAATTATCTGTTATATATGTAAATTTTAAGTTATAAAACATTGTCAAAACTTCACTTCAATAGAATGTGAGAACCATTTTTCTTTGAGCTGACTCTGTAAATAGTCCAGGGAGGTTTTTCAGTGTTTGACTATTTGCTATTTAGCCAGTGAATTTGCCAAACTATGCTTTTCTTGTATACACAATGGTTACAACTGTATGACTTACACTACAGTTCAGAGTCAGACATGAAATTAAAGGAGATGAGTCATGTAAATCGGACAGCTGGCGCATCCTTCGAAGGAGCAATGGAAACACTTGCAAGGCCGACGCTATTGTAAGTGCTATTTCCTTGAGCACAACTTTTCCAAACCACTAATATAGTTTATAAAACTAACTATGCTAAGAAATAATTCCATTTTATATCTGATTATTTGCAATTCTATCTATCTAGCCTATCTATCTAATTATCTATCTATCATCTCTTTTAATTTTCATACCAGGAATTGAGCCCAGGACCTTGCTAGGCAGGTGATGTGCTGTGCTGTGCTCTGCTGCTGAGATATATCTCTATATCATCAACTCTCTCTATCTATATCTATCTGTCTGTCTGTCTGTCTGTCTATCATCTGTCTGTCTGTCTCTCTGTCTGTCTATCTATCCATCTATGCATTCATTCATCTTTCTATTTCCATCACACTTCTTCAACATTGTCTCAAAACAAATTTGGAAGTACTGATGCAATAAAAAAATTGAGGTACACCCCATTGCCAAGTTGAAAGAAAACAATATGAAATAAATGAAGAAATATAACATATTTTAAAACAAAAAATCAAAGGGTGTGTAACCATGCAATTCCATGGACAGTGACTACACATACAAGCAAATGAAAGCAGCTGACCACGTACCCACACACCTTGGCAGAGGGGCACTCCACACTCGCCGGCCACCACCAAGACAGATGATCTCAGAGGCTCCTTCCAGTCGGTAACCCAATGAGCACGAGAAGGTCAGAGTGTCACCAACCCCAAAGCTGAACCCCACTCGGCTACCATACTGAGGAATCCCAGGATCTTCACAAGGTTCCAGGTTGTACTCTGTAAGTTAGGGAGAAACCCTCCCCTCAGAAGAGGAGAGGAAAAGAACAACAGTAGTTTTGTACTTTTTTAGAATATCCCTTATTAGCAAATTGGATGCTTTTAGTATCTAATCATATATTTTAAGAGTAGCTACACATATAATTTTGGAAACATGCTAGTGGGACACAAAATTTTTCTTTTGACCTATCTGACATTTTAATGACTATTTTTTGTGTGAAATTAGGTATAGATGAGATAATGTCACCTTTTAGGGATAAATTGAAAATGTAACATTTTTTTCTGCATTGGAAATTTCCATTTGACAGATTCTTCAGTTATAGTAAAAGAAACGATAAATCTTTTCAAACACAAGATATATCTGGAAGGAAATTATTTACAATATAAAAATGAATTCTAACTTATAAGTTTATTTATTTATTTATTTATTTATTTTACTTTTTGTACTTTTAGGGAAGGGTCTCACTACTAGGTCAGATTCATAGTGATACACCTCTTTACAGCCTCTCAAGAGCTGGGATTACAGGTGTGCACCACCATGCCAGTCTCAATTGACATCTCAGCATGCCATGGGGACGGGGCCAGCACAGCAGGGCCTGGGATTGAACCCCCAACCCTTGGGCCTGCTTGTAGGTGCTTTCATTTGCAGAGCCACTTGTCCAACCCTTAATGAGTTTCATTTAAATAGCAGCGCTTGTGCTTCTAGTACACAAGGCGTTAAGTCAACCCATGTTCTTTTCTTTTTTTTCTCTTTTTTTGTTTTTTTTGAGACAGGGTCTCTCTATGCAGTTGAGGCTGGCCTTGAGCTGGCCTTGAGCTCACTTTTGTAGCCCAGGCTGGTCTCGAACTTGCACCACTCCTCCTGTAGAGGCCCCATCTTTTAAACATGGTCTCAAACTGCCACCCCGAACATTCTTAGAAGAGGGACTACTTTATTTTATTTATTTATTTATTTATTTATTTATTGTCTTTTTGAGACAGGGTCTCTCTATGCAGTTGAGGCTGGCCTTGAGCTGGCCTTGAGCTCACTTTTGTAGCCCAGGCTGGTACCGAACTCGCACTGATCATCCTGCCTCAGCCTCCCGAGTGCTGGGATTATAGGCGTGCACCACCATGCCCGGCTAGTCAACCCATGTTCTGATTGGAAGGCAAAAGTTTGTGTAAGACAGAAGGGTTCTCACGTAGTTAGCTATCAAGTTACAAATATATGTACAAACTTTCCCCAAGCAATGGATAAACATCATTTAAATGGACTAGTGAACAACCTGTGGTGCAGAAGAAAGTAGAGTGGAGTCCATATTATAAGTATATGCAGTTCTAAGAGCATCACTAGAAATATTCTCAGAGTAGTTACTTACTGCGTAATTGCAAGAAAAGCAGCAAAGATTGGTTCATGTTGATTAATTAATATTTTAATATTTAAAAACAGATGTGGATATATTTTTAACCCTCTGGGTTAAAATTGATTATTCTTATTTGCTATTCATTGAAGAAACCCTGTATTATTTTATCAACTAAGGTTTTTCCTTCAAATAATAAAACAATCTTTAAGATTTGAATCGGTATGTGTCTACATGTCAACATTAGCATTGTGTATGCACGTATTCATGTGTTGTGATTTTAAGTTCTGCATCTTGGCTTAAATTTGCTTACTAAATTCTGTCCACCTTAATAAATTATTTTATCTCACAAAAGCTAAGTACTTGTGTGTTGGGGATAGTTTCCATTCTCTTTATCATTTTCTTACTGGAATGGAGTTCATATTGTTGCCTACAGATAAGGTTATTGTATGAGAAAGCTATAACTATATTATTTTTTTCTAGATAATTTCCTTCTCTGAGAGTGTAAGTTTATTTTAATATTGGTATGTACTATACTTTCACTACAAATAAAAGAATATTGACCGCTTTAATTTACATTTCAGTTTTGAGTATCAATACATGTATGGATTTTCTTTTTTTTTTTTTTTTTTGAGACAGGGTCTCGCTATGCAGTTGAGGCTGGTCCTGAGCTCACTTTTGTAGCCCAGGCTGGTCTCGAACTCGCACCAATCCTCCTGCCTCAGCCTCCCGAGTGCTGGGATTACAGGCGTGAGCCACCATGCCCAGCTTGGATTTTCAATATAAATTCATTAGGAATTTTTTAGCTTACTTTCAAACCTATTAGAAATTCAGCTTTTTGTTTTTAAGGAGATGGTAATTACTGTCACCTCTGAATTTTAGTGAATTTAGTGTTATTTTGCTTTTATTTAAAATTTCTCTTTCATTTTCTATTGGAGGCAATATTCAAGGTTTTTCAAATTTTATTTCAAACTTTTTGAGAGAAGAGATATTTATTTGCTTTCTCCTCCTATTTTTAACATTTTCCTTTTTTTCTGTAATATTTACCTCTCTTTTGTTGCCATACTAGTACGTATAAAACCTGGTTTTTATTTTTCAGTTCCTATAGGAAGTCTTTCTTGTCTTTATTTTCTCACCAGTGAATGTAATGTTGAATCCTTCATAGGATATGGAAAAATCTGAAATGAAACGCAGTTGCGCTCTGAAGTTTCCATAGAGACCAGCATTGATTGTTGATGGCAGCTCGGAGCCAGTCAGGCGAGCCAGGGGCTGGGTGAAGCTCCCATTCTCTGTGATCAGCAAGTAGTCATGATGGTCTTCCAGATGGAAAGTGTGGAAGGTGAACTGCACACCTGTTCAGCGAGAAAAGGAAATTAGACTTGAAGGCCCATCAATAATTCACAGGATTTGCTACCAAACTAAACTCGTTATGTTTCTTTTAACCCATTTTTATGAAAAACAAAACAAAACACTGCTGCAAAACATTCCAAATGTGGAATCTGAGGACAGCCCAGCAGGAGGGTGATCACCTCATATGCAGAAGGCTGTGGGTTCGGTCCTCAGTAGCATGCATGAAAGAACTGCGCTATAATTTTATTGCTTTTGTTTAATCTTTAGAATGTTGACGAAAGATATAGTGAGTCATGCTTATGAAACTTCTTGAGAATAAAAATGAAAATTAATACCTCAATAGAAATCATTGGGAGTATCAAAAATGTGTAGAATACTATGCAGCCTTTCTCTGCAGATCCTGGTTCCTGCCTTACACCCCTCTTCCACTTCCTTCCCTCATCCTCCCAAACAACATAAAAGCCAGGTCAAAGTCTCGAACTCAAATTCCAAAATGTAGTTAAGTCTATTTTAGAAGAGTCATATAAGTCCTGTGTAGAAGGTGCTATTTATTTATTTCTTATTTATTTATTTTTGGCAGTACCAGCAATCAAAGTCAAGACCTTGCACTTGCCAAGCAAGCACTTATTCACATATTTTACCTATTTGTACCATACGCTGCAAGGTGCACAGGTAAGCATTTAGTTCATTGAGCTTCAACCACCCCAAAATACCTTTGCAAACAACACAGTAATGGATTGCCAACCTTACCATCACTCAGGGCACCTTTCACAAATCATTTCAGTTGCTTCACTTTGAGAATGATAAACACCCACTGGTCTTCTAGTAGCACAAAATACTTTCCTTATTCATAGGAATGGTTTTGTAGTTTGAATAGTGATATTGTGCCCTATGTATTCCCTTGGGTCTCACAACTTCTATTCTAGTTAGTTATATGAGGTTCCTCTAGATACAACTGCAGGTTTTTTTCAGTAATGTGTAGAAAGGCCCTCCTCCTTGAGACTGTCAATTTCACCCATCTCTTCCTGCCGATGGCTTTGTAAGTAGTCCACGTTTTGTTATGAATGTTGACAGTGTTGCAATGCACATAAACGTGTTGCTTTTGATGAGCATGTGTGCTTATATCTACTGGATACATATCTAGAGGTAAAATGGCTGAGGCATGAGGTAATATGTCCAGCTTTAATAAGGACTATTTTATGAAATGGCTATGCTGTTTTAAATATGTTTGCTCTGAATGTTTTGTGAACTTTGCACAAATAGGTTTTTGTGTTGGCTCCATGCTGGTGAGTATGTGGTAGATTGATTGTGTCAGAATTCTCACGTTAGTTTTCAACAACACTCAATGTCTAGAACACATGCAAAGGACTATAATTATCTACTCCCTTCGCAAATTTCCAAGGAATAAACAATGACTACTATATATATCTTTCCTCCAAAATGGTTTATTTATGTTTTATTCTTGGCCTAAAAATATCACCAAAAATATATTTAAAAATCTAAAATAGTAATGATACATTCTGTCAACTCCAGAAGTCTAGTGGCCTAACTAAACAATTCCGCAATCCTAAATTCTAGAGTGAGGAGGACTTGACCTTACATTTCAGGATGTGGATCGCTGTATCAGCTTTAGTTTAGCCCTTCAAGTAAGGGACTCTGCAGGCAGCTATGGTCCTCACTTTGTAAACCTCATGAGCCTGTGAAGGAGGAGGGCCCGGACCTGGTATGAGTCTACACCCAGCATATGGGTGGTAGCTCACTTACAGTATAAAGGAAGTAAGGGAGCTTGCTCTGCCCCTTTTAGTTCCTGTTGCTTTTGCTGTTGCCAGGAACTGTTGTCCCTGTGCCATGCTCCCCTACCGGGGAGCCAGCTGATTGTGGACTGAAACTCTACAAACCTTAAGCTAAACATTTTCTCCTTTAATTTTGGGTGTTGGGTATTTTGTCTTAGCAATGACAGAAAAGTAACACTTTTAATTTTTATGATTTAGTTCCAAATGCAAGGTATTACTATTATTATTATTATTATTATTATTATTATTATTATTATTATTACTATTACTATTATTTGTACATCCAGCTCAGTCTGCCATGTGGTGCTGGTGATTAAATCGGGATCCTTGAGCTTGTCTAAGTTTGCCTACGCTTTAAACTGCTAAGCTATCTCGCCGGCCCACAAAGGCATTACTGGAGCCTCTGTCTTTGCTTCTGCTTTTTAAAAGAAAAGTCACTTAATAAGATCAAAGCATAGAAACTGAAAACACAAGAAATGACAAGGCAAGAGAATTATTAAAAGAACGGAACAGCGATAGCACTTTTGGAAAAGACTTGAAGTATACGACACCATTTTTTAAACTCTCTCTTTAAGAATATAATAGATCCTTTTGAGGAAAATTCACATGAAGCAGCTTTTCCAATATTATTCTAAATGCTATAATACTGGTTAGTATTTGTCAGCATAGGAGAACAGGAGAATCAGAGGTAGCTACCGGTCAAAGGAATTGGGACAGTATTCTGATGGCAGTGACTTCCAAAGTAAGAGGTATACAGAGGAGCAAGTGGCCTTTCCTTAGACATTTCAAGAAGAAAAAGAAGATAGGCCAAGGCCTTCATTTCTAACAGGATAGAGGAAAAGCAAGTAGCTTCATTATCTTCTTATCTTCTCATATTAGTGGTCAGTCAACATGTTCTATTTAAGGATTTTACATGACAGGCATACTGGGAGAGACTTGAACTTAAATATATCTGCAATACAAAGTTCTTAAATAGAACATGTTGACTGATGTGTATATTTTAGTCCTGACGCCAATGACTTTGAAGGTATTACTGTTTTCTTCTTTCTTTCCAACTTGCAGATTTATAGCCTTGGACTATGGTTTGCCAAAGGACAATCCCACATCAAAATGTCTGTAAACTGTTTGATGTAGAATTTCTTTTCTCAAGGTGTCCAACTTTAGGAGATAATGTGTCATCTTGATCTCTGTAATATGTAAGAAGTTTTTTAAACCTTTAGAGCTCTGGTTCTCATTCTTACATAAGAATATACAGGCTGTGTGATGTGAATAAAAATCAAATGTAAATCATTTTAGCATGATCTAAACAAGCTAAAAACTTTAGCAAGATCTCACAAGAACTCTGGAATCTAAACAAATGATGAAATTTGGGAAGAGCATATATATCTTTATCCTGAAGACTAAAAACATGAATATTATTGTGTATGATTATCAGTATAACTGTATATAGTATTTGAATTAAAATATCAATATACCTGTATGTAATTGTGGTATTTTAGACATTGAGTTTAACCAACATTTCACAACTTCATAATCTACAAAGAATATTTAATGACTACAAGGTCAATATTGATTACTAACATGACATAGTAAAAAAGTTTGCTGTCTCTGGATTCCTGGATATCGCTAAGCTGAAATCCATTTAGAGACAAGAAATTGTAAAAGTTGTGAAAACAAAAATGATATTTTATGATGAAGGAGGGAAGAACATAGGGCTTTGGACTGGGAAGAAATCCGCCTCAGGGACAAAGGAGTAAAGCCCCAGAAGTCCCAGTGCTGTGAGACACAGGGAGTAGCTGTAAGTTGGAGAGGGACGGCAGGAGGCAGCGTTATTTTTAGGTTTTATGTTTATTTTGTTTTATTTCAGTTTATTTCAATTTTGGTTTTCAGTTTGTTTGTTCATTCATTTTCCTTTTGTTCTACTCCAGGAAGCAGGACAGGTACAATAGTTTCAGAACAATATTAAGACAATTGAGGGGCCCAGTGGGATGCCTTAGTGGTCTAAAGCGCCTGCTTGGGGAAGCTTGGGCGGCTTCAGGGACCGCAGTTCGATCCCCGGTACCACATGCTGCGCCAGCCCTGTCCTCGGGGTGGGCTGAGCCGGCCAGAAAAATGAGTGAATAAACAAACAGGGGTTCTGAAACAAGAAATAAAATAAAATAAAATAAAAAATCATTAAAAAAAAAAAAAAGAAAAAAGACAATTGAAGATATACAAAACTCTTGTGGGCTTTTCCATGGTTCACGCTCCATCACTGCAGGTATCCGTATCGGGCCAGTTCTGCGTGTTGTTAGTTGAGAAAGATCTTAGCATGCTCAGCCGAGAGTTATACATATTATCTCAATGATTTCTTCCAACTTTAAAAAATTATCCTTCATGTAACTTTGCCTAGTCTTTGGAATACTCTAACATACTCTGTTAGCTCTTAAAAGAAGACATCTAAAGCTGCATTTCTTGCCATGTAAATAATGATTTAATTAACGCTTTCAACCTGTGAAGACGCAAACCTTAAGTGTTAATTAAAGCTCTATTTACAGAGCAAGCACTAGATAGGCTTCCATTTTCTTGTGTAATATCACAGAGCTTACTTTAGATTCCATTAATCTACTGCACGCTGGAGTAACACGATGCTTTGGTGAACTTCCAGCAAAGAATACTGAATTCTGGAGGACAACAAAAACTGCATTTCGCTGTGTGTTCTCTTAACTCTGCTGCTCCCTCTCCCAATACTACTTTTAACACATTGTTTTCCTTGGTTACATTTCAGTTTTTTTTTTTTTTTTTTTTTTTTAACACCACAAAACTTTACTGAAATACAAATTTTAATGTCAGTTCTTTGAAACATGGAACTGTTTTAGTCAGCCTGAAGCCATCCTCTCAAAACTGCACTTTATTTTTAAAATGATAAAGCAGTTGGCTGGACTGAACTAACAGGACAAGTGGACCCTTACCACGGGCCAGTCCTCAGCCCGGACAATTAAATGCGACTTTCTGTATGGCCACATAATGATTCCCACTTAAAAAACAGGAAGCAGGGAGCAGAGAAGGGTTCAGAGTGGGGACCAAGGTCCTTCTGCAGGTCCAGCATGATTAATGGAGACTTTATACTGTGGACTTTAAGACATGCCATAGCATCTGTACCCAGAAAACTCCATGGAGGCTGTCTTTCTTATTTCCAACAGGGCAAGTGGCATATACTTAAGCAGAGTGTAAAACTTAATTGTGAGATCTGTGCTCGAATACTACTTGTTATAGCTCATACACACATCCAGTTGGCACACCATTTTATGGTAGAAAAAGTCAACAAATAAGACTCAGAACAAAAACACTTTCCACCAATCTCCATATGAGAAGACCGCAGCTTTACAATCTGTATGATTTTTATGCTTAATCCTTGGATAATATAAATTTCAACTCAAAATCAAGTCAGGAGTTGCTTATATTTTTATTTACAATAGAAATCTAAATAAACAATCTGTATAATCCTCAAATTTCCTTCTGAAATGATGTATACTTTTCTCAAATCCACACTTCATATGTGAAATTTGGATCTATTAAAAGCAAGGCTTTATGTCAAAATAATGATAACACTTTCTTCCCATTCTTGAATCTTTAAAACAAAACTTCTATGGTAAAAACAATAAATGTAGTAGTACCTATCAATAATAATAATATAGCCACAAGGCTGAAAGAGGAGCTAATTCTACCAGGCATGCTCATAGATGCCTGCAGTCCTAGCACTCAAGAAACTGATGCAAGAGGATAGGAAGGTAGTGAATTTATTTGAACCTGGGCTACATGGGAAGACTGGGTGAGAGAAAGAAAGAGAGAAGAGAGAAAAAGGTGGACAGACAGACAGGCAGGCAGGCAGGCAGACAGACAGACAGAGCTCCATTATGCAGAAACAGATTTGAAAATGAATAAATAAACTTTGTGTAAGATTATTTCAAGAAGATTTCCATGCGTATGCTGGTAAATCCTTTGCGTCTTAATATAGGAGCCATTTTCTCTGTTACTACCTTGATCAGTCACAGTGTTAATTTAACATGCTAGGCTATCTGACATCATTGGACCACATTTAGTCCTCCCATTTATTGATTTTTAAAAGGACATTGATGAACTCAACCATATGCGCGTGCAATTTCACACTCCACTATGATAATGGGAGCATCTGCATCCGTTCTAGCAAATTTGAGAGTCCATTACTGAGGGGATCATTATAACTGTCTGTGAGAAATATTACTATTTCACTAAAAAAATGAACATTTTTATAAAAATGGGCAGTTGTTTTGCAACTGTCTCAGCACTTGAGGGCAATTTCACGTCGACCACTGAGCTTCTGATACCTACTTCCTGATACTGCGCCAGACCCTAAAGTCATTCCTGAGGTTTCTTGAAATGAAACTGTCAAATGTCATTACTTTAATATGTTAAAATATCTCACTTTACCATTCTAGTAAAAACATGAGTGCATTATTGTATTAGAGAAAAATGGATATAATCTCCTAATGCAGTTACTTAAATTGAATTTTATTTCAGCATAACTTAGTCTTAATCTGCTTTTGGTCATCCAAAGCGATTTTGTAAGAACAATGAAATAACAATAAGCTCAGTAAAAATACAAAAGGTAACACAATTATTATTGCAAGAGGCAAATTACCTTTCCCATGGGTTACATCCACAGTCCATGTACAATTCAAAGAATTTGGATAAAATTCTGGGTAACCAGGTGACAAGATGGTTCCACTGGGCCCTCTAACGTCTCCTCCACACAGTGCTGAAAGTACAGAAACAACACAGCTGGATGAGTCACAGGAAGGCCCGCGGGGATGAATCTGGTGTGTCTTCTCTTGGTTGGGAGGTAACCTTCTTCACGAAAGCGACTTCCAGCTAATAGTGTGAGCGTAAAGACCTCTTTCAGAACAGGGAAGTCATGCCATTCACTGTGACAGTAGAAAAAAACAAAAACAAACAAACAAAAAAAAAACACGTATTCGATCTTCTTTGGAAAGTAGTACTGGCCACAAAAGAGCACAGCTCAACCTTCCACACATGAAGATGCAGTGCAAGCTCATAGTTTGCAAATAATAAGCTGCTTTAGCAGAAATTGAAGCTAAGTTAAATGTATGTGATTAATTGCTTAACAGCCCCTCTGAATAAATGCTAAGGAAATGATTTATTAACTCTGTGAATTAGTTTCTTACAGGTACTTCAAAAGATACACATTATTGTTCATTGAATTCTTTTTTTTTTTGGTGGTACCAGGGATTGAACTCAGGACCTCGCACTTGCCAGGCAAGCACTTACTCCACTGAGCTATCTCCCTGGCCCCATGTTCATTGAACTCTTTTTAAAAAATTAAATTGGAGGCCGGGCGTGGTGGCTCACGCCTGTAATCCCAGCACTTGGGAGGCTGAGGCAGGAGGATTGGTGCGAGTTGGAGACCAGCCTGGGCTACAAAAGTGAGGTCAAGGCCAGCCTCAACTGCATAGTGAGACCCTGTCTCAAAAAGACAAAAAAATAAATAAATAAATAAATAAATTGGATTTTTTTTTCTTGCTGTACCAGGGATTGAACTCAGGACATTGCACTTGCCAGGCAAGCACTTATTCTATTGAGCTATCACTCCAAACTTTGGATTGTTTTAAAAGCTACTGATTTATTTCTATATTTCTCAGAGAAATATCATGAAAAATACCAAAGTGTTCAAGGAGCACCTATTTGTAAGTAAATATCTCAGGGAAATTTTAAAAATATACATGCTTATGAATTGAGATTAAAGAACTTAAGATTTGATCATGTTATTTTATTTATTCATTGTATTTTTGTTTTTTTTGTTTGTTTGTTTTTTTTTTTTTTTTTTTTTTTTTTTTTTTTTTTTTTTTTTTTTTTTTTTTTTTTTTTTTTTTTTTTTTTTTTTTTTTTTTTTTGCTTTTTGAGACAGGGTCTCACTGTGCAGTTGAGGCTGGCTTTGAGCTCACTTTTGTAGCCCAGGCTGGTCTCGAACTCGCAGCGATCCTCCTGCCTCAGCCTCCCAAGTGCTGGGATTACAGGCGTGAGCCACCACGCCCGGCTTGTATTTTTGTTTTATTGTACATTTCTCCTTTAGTATTTATTTTGTATTATTCA
>PVJA010027035.1:0-29000 GCA_004027025.1 Myocastor coypus | reverse complement strand
AAAAAAAAAAAAAAAAAAAAAGTCTCAGGAAAAATGAGCAAAAGTGCTTTTAGGACTAAGATTTGAACAAACCAGGCAGAGCAAGAACAAAGAGAAAAGCTCACGCATGCGCTAGCTTTATCCAATGCATTCAAAACCGGAAGAAGAACCATAGGCAATTTAATTGATATAGACCTCTCTTTTCTTTCCTAAAATAGCAAGGGTTTTTGATCCGATCCTTACAAACACCAAGTTGTCGATGAAATCACCTGCGTATCTTGCTAAAATGAGGCTTCTGATTTCATAGGTCCAGAGTGGGGCCTCAGATAGAACCGTTATGATGAATCCCTGATGGCAGTCATGCTGTTGACCCAAGGACCACGCTTTATACAGCAAAGCCTTATCCTTGGACAATAAGAAGCAATGCGGCTCGGGGATAAAGCACAGCGACTCAACTGCCAGGCTGCCGTCAGGCTGCCTGCCTGCAAATCCAAGCTCAGCTCCTGGCATGATCTGGGGCACTGTATTTAACCTTCCTGTGCCTCTGTTTCATCTAGGAAATTAGTTCGGCAAGAGTTCCTGCCACCCGTGGTGCTAGGAGCACCAAACACATTAACACATGAAATGCACAGTGCCGAACACAGGGAAACGGAACACAGATTGACCTCTTTCAGTCCTAGTGATGCATTTGCTTTTCGGATGTCATTTATAAGTGGTCATATTAAGCAGCATTTTCTTTAGACGGGAAGCAACAGAATTCATTTTTTCCCATCAGTATTTTATTGTTTACATGAATTAACACCATGTTTTCAAAAAAGAAAAAGAAAAACCTACTTATTCTCTATTTAGATTTAGTGAGCTTACTTTCACATCTAAAGCAGAACTGAACTAAGCCCAATAGTGAGGGGTAGGGAAAGGATGGGGTAAAGAGAAAGAAAGTAAACAAAATTTAGTCGAAGTTTGTAGGCATAGCTGAATACTCGCATAGGATTCTTCTGTGGTTTATTTGTAGGATGCAATTGTGGAAACTTCTAACAGCTTCCACTGAAATTTCCCTAAAGGCAATGATTCTTAGGACACACGGAAATCTACCCTTATGTGTGACTTTGCTTGCCCCTCCCCAAAAACTGGAGCGGGCTCTGCTGGGACTAGGCACAAGTCCCTGCACCAGCCCTCCTCCCTAAAAAAGGAGTACAAAGTTTGGTCTGAATATTTATGAACTGGGCAAAACAATAATTTTTCCAAAGTAGCAATAATTTTTGGTACCCACGGCATATTTTGCCGTGTCTGCCTATTTCCAAATGCGGGCCATTGTAAGGCTGTTTTTGCAGAGCCGTCAATGTTTCACTGAAAAAGTAAACAGGGATGGTTGCAGAGGCTTCCAACGGCACCTGCTAGAACTTCGACTCTTGGCTTTAGTGCAGCAGAGTGTTGTAAATAACAACACAGCAGCAAAGCTTTGTAACCAGCGACATTTTTCACATATGCAAGGCTCCTTTTAGAAATCACAAGTACAAACGCACACGCAGGTAGACTGGAGACATTTGCGGATGGAAATGACCGAGACATCTGTTGTGCTTTTATTTTAATTATTAGTAAAGCAGAAAGGAGCAGGTGGCCCTGAATAAAAGAAAAGCTACATCAAAAGAGGCAAGAATTTCTAATGGTCCTAGCTGGCAACTGTTCTCTAGAGATAACACAATAATTATTATCAATATCTTTAGTGCTGATCTCTCCTAATAAACTAGTTCCAATATCCTCAGAATATAAGAGATGCCTTGAACAGTTCCTGATATCTTAAATACTGAAATTCTTAGAATGATAAGCATTTCTTTCAGAGGTTAGACATTGTTTGTAGATCTATCTACGCTGAAGTTTTATGCAGTGGCCCCTCTTTGACACATTTACTCCCATCTGGGATTCCTCTTCCATGAGTCTCTAAGAGGCATGGTTTTAAAGTAATTCATAGAGTCTCAGAGGCATAAAGAAAAGTAATGAAAGACTGAATTCAGTAACTAGAAAATGAGTAGGACAAGCAAGCCACAAGACGGAATCCTGAAAAGTATGCACAATGCTAAGCCTGGCAACAGCTGTAAACAACAAAACACCCCACGGGCAACAGCTAAGGACACCCACCAAGCAGTACCACAGACAAATGGCGTGACTGGGGACAATCACCTTCTCAGTCATTCCTTCACCCAGGGGAGAAGGCGTTTCAAAGGTTACACCGTATATTCAATGGTGTCAATAATTTGGGGTAGACAATAATTTTTAAGGATAGCAGAAACACACTGTGTTGATTCCGTCACTTACGCTTATGTAGCAGTGGATGGGCCTCGGAGATTCTGAATTGGCATATGAAGTCCAGCTATGTGTGTTGTTTCCCAGGAGAATAAAACGATGTGCAGGACAGAAAAGGGAGCCTGGAAGGGATGACTTTTGTGTACTGGTGTTTAACGGACAGGCGCAGAAAGACAGAACAATTTTCTAATTAAGGCTGTCATATAGTTCAAACTAGGATGCGTAGGGAAATCTTGTAACTGGCCTCACAGGAGAGTGAATGGTAGTACCCGCTTAATGAGAGATCAGATATACTCGGAAACATGCCACCCTGCCCATCCTAGGAAACTGGGGGCTGTGGCTGGCACAGGTTACCCGGATGCAAAGGGCGGATTAGGCCCTCCTCATCACTGCATAAAACCCTGTTCCTTCTGTTCTCCACCTTCATTGTACAGGAGCCCGAAAATACTCTTTCCAGTACAAAGAAAGACCTAATAACCTATCCTCTTTCAGCTTTTAAAACACCGCAAAGTTTACCACCCTGTTTCTGACAGAACAGCTGCTGCATTAACCAATACACACAGAAGTCGCCTCCCAAGTGCTGGCCACTGGTCATTCTGCTGTTTTTCTCACTGCCACAACAGCAAAGAACTGAAATCTTGCTAGCTTTGGTACTTTCTAGAAGGAAACAATTACATGTGTACCTTAAAACCACAAGATTATTTCTAGAAATGCATCTATGACTATGTTTCCTGTCTCTAGACACAGAAGACATAAAAATGGAAGTCAAATCTACTGTGGCCACGGTTTGGATCTGGAGTGACCCAAAGGCCACTCTGTGGCACCACCACTGAGGAGCCCCGGTGTGGCAACACCAAGAGGTGATAGAGCCTTTCGGCTGTGAGCCCTAGCAAGACGTTAGCTGGAAGAGGATTTCAAAACCCTTCTCTCTTCTCTCTGCTCTTTGCCTCCGGGTAACCTGTGCAAGCCACACTGCCCAGCCCCATGCTCCATGCCATGACACACTCCTTTTCTTCAGTCCCAAAGCTATGGAACCACTCGATCATGGACAACAGCCTCCAAAGCTGAGAACCCACAGAAACAGAAGCATTATCCTTCTAAAAATCGATTTTGTTAAACTGAAAGAAAAGTGGCTCACATACACTTGAGCCCACAGAGCATTTCTGATGGAATTAAAAACGGCATGCAATTCACAGTCTGAAAAATTTTTCTCAGCTTTTTAAAATTAATCTTTCTTATACTAAGTGGGATGATAAAATAGGCTGAGAAAATAAAAGTTAGGCTCTGAATAGCAAATCCTGAGTCCTGCAGCCTTAGGTGCCCTGTGGTACGATTTGCATGCAGTGGTCCCCCCAAAGCCTCATGCAATCATGGGGCAGGGACTTTTAGAGTTTGAGACTAATTCATGATCCACTGGGATTATGTGTCTTAGTACTGCTGGGATTATGGGTGTGTGCCTTCCCCAGCCTGGCATGATAGCCTGACCGTATTCTAAGTGAGAGAGAGAGAACGATTCTGTCTGCTGCTTTCGGTTGCCCTGGTTGGTCGGTTGCCTCTGTCACCATTTTGTTGCTGTCCCGCTGCCATGAACTGGATGCTCTCTGCCCTGTGCTGCTCAGCCTTGGAGTTAGCCGAATATTGACCAAAGCCTCCAGTAACTGTGAGCTGAATAAAACTTTCTTTGCTTCATTTTGGGTGTGAGGTATTTCTCCCAGCAACAAGAGTAAGCGAGACACCCTGGAGTCCAGGACCCCGGGTAGGAACACAGTTAGAGGTAGTGGAGCCATATTCTGACAGCATGGTAACCAGCCGAATAAAGCAGTTTAGAGTAAGCTATAGGCATAGAAACACTCCCACAAACCCTGAAAAACAACTGAGGGAAAACGCTTGGTGTCTGCCATGACAGTAATCCCTGTCACCTCTTAGGACATAAATGCTAAGGTACTTTAGGTCATATGTAGCAGAACAAAACCTGCGGACACGAACAACCTAAGATGTAGGCCTCCCTGTAAGTGGAACATTGAGAATTGCTGTAAGGGCATAGGTAGGAAAAGTAAAAAAGAATCTATTAAGATGTCCTTCCATAAGCTGCAAAATAGATAAATCCTTTATTCTTCTCAACAATGAATTACTATTGTGATTACTATTGTGTACTAAGAAGGAAGGAGAGATCAAGCCATGAAACGTGCCAGAGGAAATGTGAAGGTACATTATGAAACAAAGAAGCCAGTGTGCAAAGACTTAGTAATGTGACTCCAACTACATGACATTCCAGAAGAGTGAAGTCTGTGCAGACAGTAAGAGACCAGAGGGCAAAGCAGAATCCTGAACTCTGAGGGTGCTGAGAACAGTGAAACCATCTGGTATAATATCATAATAGCAAGAGCATATGACTGAGCTTTAGTCAAAAAATCCATGGAACATCAAATCAAGAGCGAATCATAGCGTGAGATACGTACTTTGGTTAATACCATCAGTAGATGTCCACTGATCGTCACCAACATACCAGTCTGATGACAGATTTTGCAAGTGGGAGAGGGGCTAAGCATGTTTGAGAGGGGTGGAGGGGAAATTTCTGTGTTTTCCACTCAATTTTGTTTTGATCTTAAAACTTCTCTAAAAATAAAATAGATAAAACAGAACAGCCTGTCTCTTGGCAGAAGAGCACAGTGCCACGTGGGCACACGAGATGCCCACCTTTTGTGTGAGAATGAAAAGGTATGTAGGAGGGAAGTACAGAGATTTCCTGAGACCTCCTAGGGGTCCTCAATTCCACAACCAGTCTGAAGGTCAGGTAGAACAATGCACTTCCTGTCTGTTAATGATGCACTTCCTGTCTGTTACTGTGACAACCAAAGGCCATGAGTGTGAATGACCTCACAGTGCCTATCGAACAGTGGGCATGGAAAGAATTCACTTGTGCACTACACAACAAATTAGACAATGATTTAACTGCCTAGAGGGAAGCTGTACAAATTATGAAGAAATTAATTTAAAATTAAACTATAGTATTCTATTTGCCCTTTAGGGAATAGTAAGTGAGCTAATTACAACATTCATTAGATTAGCATTCCAATGCTCCTTGATAAAACAATTACAGCCTTCTGATAACTGTCAAATGGGGACTTCTATGAGCACCCACTCGTTCCCTGGAGCACAGGGCTCCACAACCATAAGGCCATGTTATTCTCACCTCAATACACTGATCCTGGATTCGAAATATAGTTGTCAAAAATTATTCATTGAAGAATCTATTTAAGGAGCTGGCGAGATAGCTCAGTGGTCTGAAGCATTTGCTTAGGCAAGCTTAGGCAAGCGCAGGGGACCAGGGTTTGATTCCCAGCACCACATGCCACACAAGCCCTGCCCCCAGGGTGAGCTGAGCCAGCCACAAATACACACAAAAATGATATATTTGATTTCTTAAGTTAAATGATATACTGACCTATACTGTTTAAATAGACAAAATAGCTTTCAAGTCCCCATTACTAATTCATTATCTTTCTGATTCCGGAAACTTCTAGGTTCTGTGGTACCAACAATGGAGCTAAGATGATGTGTATTCTGCATTTATTCTCATTCTAGATGATGACAGCTAAACATGATCATAAAACAAAATACTGTAGCTTTATCTGAAAAATATAACAGAAAGCTATAACATCTTATACACATTCTTTTCCCTTCGGTATATCTTAGAAAATATTTATAATTTTATGAATAATTTTATAACCTTAAATTTATTCTGAGGGCCACCCTGATCACTCAGCAGACGAAAGCACCTGCTTAGGCAGAGCACAGTGGCTGGGGTTCAATCCCAGAGTGCTGTGTTGGCCCGACCCCTGGGGTACACTGAAATGGTGGTTGAGACTGGGCAGGGTGGTGTGCACCTGTAATCCCAGCTCTTGGGAGGCTGTAAACAGGTGGATCACTACAAGTTCGATATAGTAGTGTGACCCTGCACACCTTGTAGACCCTTCTCTAAAAAAATACAAAAAGAAAGAATGAGAGAAAGAAAGAAATCAGATAAAAACATATGTCATATAAGAGTATGTTTCCACAGAAAAGACATCAATACTCAACGTGAATATTTAAGGATATGAATAACATGGCAAATAAATGTAATGCTTGATCATTGGGAACATAATTCTTAAAATCAACCAATCAGCCAATCAAGTGTCTTGCAACCTTTATCTCAGATTCGCACGCTCAGATCTGCACATAATTCATAAGTTTTTGGGTGCATTGTAAAATATGCATATAATCACTATTGTATCCACTGGCCTTTTCTTCAAGAAGACAGGCCCGCAGAAAATACTTGGGTCATAGTTTCACAGAACTAAGTAGTTTTCATACCAACTGTATTTTCAGAAATTAATCAAATTTGAATAGCTAATATTTTAAAATTAAAGGAGTGACTATCACTGATTTTCTTTGTAACTTTGATGTAGATTCTGTGAAAATTTTAAATGAATCCCTTTTTTGGTGTTTAAACATAAATCATTGGGAAAGACAGGAAAGCGAAACTAAGAACCTGACTGCTCACAGAAGCCTGCGTTGGACGAGCTGATGACTGTAGCAATCAGGGACTATAATGGAAACCTTCTCTCTTCATTTTTACATGCTTTATCTATTTCTAATAGGTATTTCCAATAGGTATTTAAGAAGGGGGAAATGCCATGTTTCTCACTAGATAATGTGATTGTTAAAATGGAAAAGCCAAAGAAGCCACAGTTAAATTTTTATTTATTATGTACTTGGCAGAGGGTCTTGCTGTGCAGCTCGGCTTCCTGGTGATCCTGCTATTCTCAACCTCTTCAGCACTGGGATTACAGGTGTGCACCACCACTCCCGTACTTGGTGGCTGGCTTGGTGGTGCACCTGGAAGTGGGGCCTGCAAAGCATGTGGGCGGTGCCGGGATCTACTCAGGACCCTGTGCTTGCCTAAGCAAGCGCTTCGTCTGCTGAGCTATCTTGGTGACCCAAAGCCAGAGTTTAGAACATGTTTTGTCTACTTTCTACACACACTTCTAAGTAGTGGGCGAAAACACCGCACCAGAACAGATGAAAGCACAGCCATCTCAGTCTGTTTCTCAACCTATCTTTACATCTAATAAAAGGCCTCCGAAAGACAAAGTGAAGCTGTGCCTGCTGACTTGGTGCTCATCTGGACCCATTTTCACACGCTCAAGCTCGCACGCATGCCGACAGTCAGTCCTACGCGCTTGGCCCCATCTCTAGCCTGAGAGAGGTCGTGCGCAGAGGTCACACGGCAGGTGACTGGCAGTGTGTCCCAAAAGCCAAGCCTGCCGACTTCAAGTGGAAATTTCTTCTCAGCTGTATCATTTGCAGACAGGCAAATATTGCAAAAGAGATATAAAAGATGTGTTTACTGTTGAGGTTCTAGCCATAGCATAACCTTGAGCTGTAATGTTTAACACACCACATTTCAGTCCCTGTCGTACTGAGCCCATAATATTAATATAGGCCCAAAAGTTATTCTTCCACTATTACAAGCCACTGTTCCGGGGCTGAGGACTTCTGCAGCCCATGATACTGAGTGCTTACCTAAAATGGGCAGGGCCTTTGGTTCCATCCCACATAACACACAAAGAATGATCATTGTTTAAAAAAAGGTATCACCTGGCAATAACTGCTCAACTATTACCTAGTTTGAAAATCTGTGTATTATTTCAAAATTCTGTGAGAATTCAGCCTAGGTAGTTGCCAACAGAAGGAGGTGGAAGTGAACGTCAGCAAACGTGCGCACTTACGTAAGCACGCACGTAAGCATCTCCGCCCACACTCCTCTCTGAGAAGACACGGCATGTTGTCCTTCGGACAGGGTATGGAGGGAGAGTTATCATGGTTTGAAAGTCTCCTCTAGGGTTTTATTTACATTGTGCTTATCTCAGAGCCATTTGGAGGAATGTTGTGGATTACCTTGACCCAGTGAAATCACTTCCAGATAATTATAAAGCCACAGGACAGGCGATAACACAAGGAGCTCTCCCTCAATAGCAGGAAGCTCGCCAGACAGATCTGGCACTGGCCTTCCAAGGACTAAGGAAGTTCAAACAAGGACACAAAGTAACAAATTACATGGAGTGACAAACTGAATTGTCACCTGCCACACACAAACATTCACAGGTTGCAGCCCTCACCCCAATGTGATGCTGTTTGGATGATACCTCTGGAAAGTAAGTGTTACAAGCTAGCTTAAGTGGCTCCATTTTGTACTGCCTGACACGCTGTTTGTCCTTAGGCTCACCTCACTCACCCTAAATACCCTAAAAAAGGAGCTAGCCTTTTAGAGACAAGATGAGACCCCAGGTATCCCAATGCTCAGACCAAAAATTAACTTAACCTCTGCCCTAGTTAACATGAGCCCTCCTACCCTGAGACAAACGATGCCTTTGTTTTAGTTTAGTCCAAACTTTGATCTGACCAAAACTTTGTATTTCCCTTGTTGTGAGACAACTCCAGTTTTTGCTCTCTGTAACAAACTTTGTTCTTGTGGAAAACTGACTGTGCTCTCTGTAACAAACGATGATTGCCGCACTGTGAAAACCTCATTCTCACCATAAATTTCTTCCCTGACCCTGGTGCCAAATGTCCTTCCTGATTACAAACAGGACAAGCCCTGTACCATCCCCTCTCTCCCTAACCCATGTACCAAATGTGTTGTGAAGTTCTCTCCAAAGACAAGTGCCCTATTCTCACCCCACTGCCTGTGACTTCCCTTTAAATACCCTTGTTCTCTCTCAGGGAATGCTCTGTTCCCCTGACCCACAGGCGAGTGTGGGCCACTGGACTCAGCTAAAATAAAAGTACTTCAAACTTTTACTTTTGAGTCTTTGTTGTCATTGTGACGTGCAACAGTAAGTAGGTTTAAATGAGATTGTGGAGGAAAAGGCATTTATAATGGGACTTACTGTTCTCATGACAGAGACCAGAGAGCTTGTTTTGGTTCTTTCTCCACCACGTGAAGAAATACTAAGACCACACATGGCCCAGCAAGTATTCTCACTTGGAGCTGAAGGACATTTTGATCTTGGTCTAGGGCCTCCCAGCCCCTAAAACTGAGAAATAAAAGTCCTGCTGGCTAAGCCGCTTTGCTTGTCTAATGTAGCAAGGAACAAACTCTATGGCATGAGCACACTCAGTACGAAAAGGAACAAACAGATTTGAGCACCACACCACAAAGCAGACAACCTTTGAGTGGAAAGAGGGCTTCTCATAATAGTCGCTTTATTTGGCTGTGGAAGTAGAGTTAAAACACACCGGAAGGAGAATGGCTTTCAGGGCTGGTATCTCTCTGGCCACATCCTCATGATGGAAGGGACAAGAGAACTCCTTTGGGCCTCGTTTATGCTGGCACCACTGGTGTTCATGAAGACTCCTTCATGATCTAACTCCCGCCCCAAGTCTCCTCTCTTTTAGCCACAAGGCTGAGGTTGCAGACATCTAAGTGTGGCCCCTCGTAACTTGACCAGCTGAACTGGGACGCTCAGCTTCCAAGGGTATCTGAGGCAAAGGTGAGGGCACAGATTGGAAAAGAACGGGGTGCCCTGCATTGGAGCGGAGCGAGTGGGAGGATCCTGAGGAGGCTGAGGGTGTTGAGCTTTTAGAAGCTAATGAGATTATTTCACCTGAAGAAGAGATTTCCCGCCCACTGGGGCAGAGGCATCACTGCCTTCACCCACTGTGGTGTTAGTGTCTCCTGATCTATCTGGAGAAACCAGTCCTGCATAGAACAAACAGGATATCAGTGGGACACCTCTGCACCCACCCTCACCACCCATTTTTGCCTCTAGGCCCATCACCAGGCTTTAATCACAGAAGTCGCCTACAGGTGAGGCACATTAATATGATCCCCTAGGAGATCTGCTACTCTCCCAAAGACCTTCTGGAGTTTTCTACCTCTTTTTTTTTTTTTAAAGAATTATTTTATTTTATTTTATTCTTGTTTCAGAACTTTTGTTTGTTTGTTTGTTTATTTATTTTTTATGGCCAGCTCAGCCTGCCCTGAGGGCAGGGCTGGTGCAGCATGTGGTGCCTGGGATTGAACCCCAGTCCCTGCAGCCGCCCAAGCTTTCCGAAACAGGCACTTTAGACCACTGAGCCATCCTGCCGGGCCCGAGTTTTCTACCTCTTGTAAGCAGAAGCCTAAGGAGCAAGCTTGGGAATGGATTTTATGAGTGTGGGATACTGGTGGTGAAAGCATAGATCTGGGTCAAGCTGGGTTTGTTGATATGGGCCCATTAAGCAGGGATTTTGTATTTAATGTTACACCTCATGGGGTAAAGAAAGGTGTTAATAGTCTATCTGGCTGTTTGGCAGAAATGTAGCTCAATAAATGGCCCACTGTGAATGAGTTAGAGGTGTGTAATACTCCACAGTGTACTATTAATGAAGGGATTCAGAGGGTTAGGAAAATGGGGATACTAGAGTGAATCTATCACTTTAAGCCTAATTCTTCATATTGGGATGATCCTGCAAATGTTCCCTTTACTCACACCTAGAGAAGCAGATTTCTGAGAGGAGCTCCAGCATCCCTGAAGAGCCCTGTCATTGATCTTCCCCGTATGCCAGGCCCAATGGCCCTACTGACAGAGACTTGCACAGAGCACTGCAGTGAGCTTCCGACCCAGGGCTGAATCCTCCCACCTCACGTGTGCAGATGCCCTCTGCACACCCCCTCATCCCACTCTGTGGCTGACGTCATAAGCCAATCTTGTAATTTCTTGTACATTTATGCATCTTGTGTTATGACTGTTCTTCTCGTAGAACCCTGACTAATACACCTCATATCCTCCTAGTGTCACCTGGGGAGATAAGATTCCAACCTATGAATTTGTTGGGCAAGCATGTATACCACAGCGATGTATTTGAGACATCTGGGTACTAAGAAGATAAAGGAGGAGATCTGCCTATTATCATTCTAAAGGAAACACATAGCATCACATTTGTATTCCTAGAGAAACTTAGACCCAGCAGTCTATGAGCTGCGACACAATTTGAAGTCATTCCACAGTTTTGTACAATCTGTTTCACCCAGGCCCAAGCAGATGGTCTTCTTTCTTTAGAGAGAAAGTAAGATTCACAAACTAAGATCATCCTTTAGAGTACATGGAAACTCAAAGGAGCACAGCATTAGCTACTTGACCACATCCAAACTGATATTCTCCATAAAAGGTAAGCAATTTATTGAAGCCGAGTAAAATCTAATGCATGAGTATACCAACTTCTAACTCTTTCAGCATTTACAAACTTAGGAACCCTTGCTTCAAAGTGTAGTAATAGCTAGTAATCACTGATCATTAAAAACCTTAGTGTAAGTGTGTTTCATGATCTCTTTTACATGCTATAGGAATGGACTCTGTCCCGTTGTCCTCTGAGTAAGAAGTATGTCACCTTAAGGAAAAGGAGGTCGTGTGAAAGACACATCTTGTCAGTAGGTCAGAAGTCCAGAAAGCTGGGGAGCTTATTATTTCAGATCTGAGCAGTGTTTTCCAAATTTTGCATCATTTTAAGATGCATTAAATATTACCTTTAAAATATGAGAGAAGATCTATGACATTCTGTTTTCTAAGAAGTATGCACCAATCTATTTTATTAATTAACAGTCACATCATATAGATTAGGCCTTTTTCCTAAGACCCACTGATTGCATGCCTCTATAATTATTAGCATAAGTATTATTTTTCCAAGTAATTTATCATAGAGCAGCTAGTAATTGACAGAGTGAGGACTACAAGTCTTCAAACTCTATCTCCCACCCTTTTTAAAATACAAAGGAAATGCAAGCCATGGCTCCGCTTGCACCACTGTGAAAATGCAGAGCCTTAAAGTCCGATGCTGATGAAAAGCAAGAACTCACTCAGCTATTAAGGTTTTCTTTGAAGGCAGGATAGGTATTATTTATAATTAAGGAGCCGCTTTAGGTCGAGGGGGCAATTTGCTTCTCCCTGAACAAGCCGAGAACAGGCTGTGAACGCCTGGGCAAGGGCGACAGGGACAGGGAAACGCTCTGTGATACTGGAAGATGGAGAAAAACCATGGTGCTATGGCTGCCCAGCTGAAGCCAGGAACGCCATTCCGTGTGTCATGTCTGTGATGAAAAATGTAAGGCTGATTGAATATAGAATGGACTTAAACATACTTTTGGATGAAGCCAGTTAATAAATCTATTAATATATAAAGGTACAGTAAATGATATAGGAATGGACTCTGTCCCGTTGTCCTCTGAGTAAGAAGTATGCTTCTTCTGTATACCTTGCCACTATACAGAGAAAAAATGAGGTGTATTCCTGGGTCCCAACACAGACATTTAGGTATCAACCCTTTCCTCACCTATATGTATGCTCTAGAATAATCCAAAACCTTACAGATGACTCATAAATTTGTAAGATATCATGTAACATTAGAAGTTTTACTTTACATCAGCCTCCTTAGACTCACAGTTCTGAAGTAAACTTACTAAATGGACTGTGAATCCGAATCCCCGAGGACCGGAATTATTCCTCATAACTGCTTCTTGTAGAACTGCTTAAAGCCTTAAAATTATCCTCAGTATCTACTATACAGAAATACACTTTGAAATGTAATTCAAAATCTAACACTGTTTGGGCCAGCTAAATAGCTCAGCAGATTAAAGTGCCTTCAAGGAGGCTCAGGGGCCAGAGGTTTGATCCGCCGGTGTGTCATGCCTGCCCCGCACCCCCACCCCGGATGCACCAAGACAGCAACTGAGACTGGGTGTGGTGGTGCACGCCTGCAATCCCAGCTCTTGGGAGGCTGTAAACAGGTGGATCACGATGAGTCTGATCTAGTAGTGAGACCCTGAACACCCTTAGACACTTTCCACCCCTAAAAAAACATCCAACACTATTTGAATATTGCACAAATGTTTACATCTTAGAAAGGCATCACATCTTTACAGTAAGCAAGTATTTAAAGAATGTAATTCTTTCAGGGAAATTTTCTTCCACCTTAAGAAATTAGCTTTTTTAGTATGTAAGGATGTATGTGGGGAGAAAAAAAAATCAGTTTGAACAAAAGAAAAAGCAAACTTAAAAAACAATCGTAGTTGCTCTGATTTTGACATTATAATCCAGCAAATGAATGAACACAACTTCCTTTCCAAAGCACCAGAATGCCACTGCTCCATTTTGCGTTGATCTGTGTTTTGCTTGTCATCAGCTCTGCCTTCTGTCCGTAGACGCTTTCAACCCAAATGCATTTTCTACCAAGCTCAGGCAAGTGCGCTGGGCAGCAGGGAGCCACGTGGAGCCCCAGGTTCACAGTGAGACCCTTTCAAATGCATAGAATACTCAGCTGGACACTTTCACTCCTTAACAACAACAAGAACAATACTTAGAACCATAATTTCTACCATAACAGAAAAGGAAGCCAGGCCCTATATCGACACTTAAGAAACATCGATTGCAAGCTAAGGCTCAAAAGGAAAGACGACTTTAAAACTTCAAAAATCTAATTAAAGACAAAGAGAATTAAGAAAAAGTGCAAATTGCCATCAACACTAGGAGGTCAAGCAAGTACTTAATATTACAAAGAGATAACTGATTTTCTTCATTATTTCCCTGAACTCACCTCCGATGCAGAGACTTCGGGAGATCACCAACATGTTTCACAAATATATAACTTATTACGGAAAAGCACAGTGCCTAAAGACTGAAAGCTGTCCTCCCTTAAGGAGCAATTCCATACGAATGGAATAATATTCCCTTTATTTAAAACAGAGCTTTCAGCCTGAACCTTCACCTTTATCTAAAGACTCATTGCAGTTACTGGCAGCCGGTGCAGCTTGAGTGAAACAAAATTAACCAAAATAAGACACACGCATTTCAGCATAAAAAACCAATAGTAACCTCCATGACTGGAACGCAGACTGCACGTTGGAAAACACAATATATTAGACCAAAATTAACTCATTTAATAAAATATACAAGTGTATGTATACACCACATACACACACACACACACACACACACACACACACACACACACCCCACACATTCACACATCAGAGAAGCAGACAGAGGTAGGTTAGTTACTGTTGGACTGTGCCTTGCAGGACCTTAGGTGGTGAAGGAGGTCCCATACGACACACCAGCTACACAGATAGGGTTCCAAGCTCCCAACCTTGCTTCAGGCCAACAGCTTTGCTTTTTATCAGTTTTATATGTCAAGCTTCTGAATAAAGCTTTCATTTGGAGAAAATGTACTTAGGATAGTAAAACAGAAACCCTAAAAACCACTGTGGCAAAGTACTTTTATGGGCCTATAGACATGTTTTTAATGTATGGAAGTGACTAAAGTGATTTTAAAGCTACTTGATCTGTTTTTATTTTATGCACTAATAATTACCAACATGACTGAAAATGGCTCTTATTTTTCTTTTTTTTATGTATTTAGTACAGGGTCTACAGGGCCTCACTACGCAGACCAGACCCACAGTGATTCTCCTCTGTTCAGCCTCCCAAGTGCTGGGATTACAGGCGCGAGCCACCGTGCCCAGTCTCATTCGCGGTCTCAGCTACAACCCAATCCCAATCCCTACACCTGTCTAAGCAGGTGCTTTTGTCTGCTGAGCTATCTGGCCAGTCCTTAAAAGTGGCGATTATTTCTTATAAGAATGACAAATGATGTACACACACACACACACACACACACACACACACACACACATACACACTTGTATTTTCTGTGTATGCTAACCTCCTCTCCTAAACCTGTATTTTTATGGACTTTATGTTAAAAGTCGGAGCTGGAGCTGACCATCCCCCACTGACAAGCAGCTGGAGGGCTGGCCTCCTTAACTGTAGGCCCTAGAGAGTACACGAAGTTATTGTATGTTTACTTTGAATTCTAGGTTTCTGAGAATAAGGAACGTGGTTTACATTTTCCTCTTTCCTTTACTATTACATAGCTTTTTGAACCTATTAAATTAAAACACAACATTCATGGGGCCGGCGAGATAGCTCAGTGGCCTGCTTAGGCAAGCTTAGGCAACCTCAGGGACTGAGATTTGATCCCCGGCACCACATGCTGCTCCAGCCCCACCCCCAGGGCAGGCTGAGCCGGCCATAATAGAAATAAACAAACAAATAAATAAATAAATAAATAAATACCATGGCATTCAATTACATATTTTATTTATTTCTGATCTCAAGTGCCTGAGCAGGATGATTGAAGGCACTATTTGAAAGGGGCTAATGCACAGAAAGAACTTCCTAATAAGAGCTGTCACAGGAGAAAACGAGATGGTGTCCTTTACTAGGGTTTTATTGTTGAAAGCACTCAAGGGGAAGATCATTAGGTAGCTGCTCGTTTGGGTGATTACAAAGACGAATCTCTAAGCCAAGTGGATTTATAATATCTAAGTACCATTCTCATTTTTAGATTCTGTATGCAAGAAATTAACGTGTAAAATTCTAGATTTATATATGTGCATCTGTTATTTCAGGATCTTAAAGTCTGAACAAAGAAGTGAATACATGGATGGCCATTTAAGAGCCTTATTAGGCTCCATTTCACACAGACATATAGTTGAAGTTGATAAATGTTGGCTTGTCATTCTGCCAAAACGAAGGCAGAGGTCTCATCAGCTGAGTTAGGCCTGTTTAGGCTTTAGGCAAGCTGCTTGCTGCGTGGCTTTGCCTCTGGCAGTGGTGGTGCAGTGCTGAAGCAGAGCCACAGCTCCCCTGCTCTCGGTTGTGGGTGTCATAGTTTCCTGGATAAGACTGGGAGAGAAGGCACAACCCGGGCACAACCCAGCCTCCACTGCATTTGGCCTTTCCTGTCCTGAAAGAAAGACGGCTATATAGGCTTAAAAACTTAAAGCTATCAGCAAACATTTATGAAAGGCTTACTGTCTAAAAGGAATAGTGTCCCCCACATGAAATACAAATTCAGGTCCTTTTTTCTCTCTTTGGCCATGTGACTATTGGTTTAATAATCAAACCAGTTATTTTAAGGAAAACTAATAATACTTGAAGAAATCAGTAAATGGAATAGATCATCTTCATTGTGACTGATTTACTCAAGAGTATATTTGCATTTATTGGCTTGCCAGTCAACCCTGCTATTCCTGATTTTACCAGATAAATAGGAATAAGTCCTTTAAAAAATGTGGGTAGGCTTAAAACAAAGAGGTAATTCAATAGAAAATATCTGTTCACCTTTTTACAACCCAAACAAAAAGTCTAACCTACAAGTTCTCAGCTTCTCCAAATAAGAGAATAGAATTCCATGGTAATAGATTCCAAATCATTCCATAACTGTTCCTAAAGATTTTCTCCAATAGAAATGTGTTCTGCTTTGTATCGAGTTCTTCTCAGCTCTCTGCACGCCGTGTGCTCCTGCACTGATGAGGAATAATGCCAGCATCTCAAGAGAGGGCCACGGGTTCCCCGGTGTTAGTCGCCAAAAAATGGCAGGACCCTCACCTGAATATGAACTGATAAGCAACAAAACAAGAAAAAAAGTATCATATTGCCCATCTTACTAAATGCTATGATAAAATTAAATTAATAAAATTAAGCATGAGAAGCCGGGCGTGGTGGCTCACACCTGTAATCCCAGCACTTGGGAGGCTGAGGCAGAAGGATCGGTGAGAGTTCGAGACCAGCCTGGGCTGCAAAAGTGAGCTCAAGGCCAGCCTGAACTGCATAGTGAGACTCTGTCTCAAAAACAAAAAAAAAAAAATTAAGCATGAGAATAATGAATTTTTCTCAGCTGGTTATCAGGTTATTGCTAGCTTAGCTTCACTCATTTCTTCTACTCAAATAGTAGATACATGTTAGTTCAGGAAATAGCCGAATAGTATTTTTTTTAAGTAATAAATAATGGGGATGTTATAAACAGCACGAACTCAAACAAGTCAGGAAGTTCTCATGCGGTACTTAAAACAACTGCAATTGTCACTACAGTAATTAATATGCGTGTAAGTACACAAATGCATACACACATATCTATCTATCTATCTATATATATATATATATATATATGTACGTATACACACATAAAATGTTAGAAGGTGCTATTTCTTATGTGTTTTATGAAAACAACATTCATTGCAATTTATTCCCACACTGTCTCATATACAGTCTTACAAAGGGTCTGTTTTGAACCTGTCATTCACAACAACTGTAAAACGACACACATAGACTCTGTGGGGCTAAGTATCTGCCCTTAGCTGTTGAGCAGCAGAAACCCATGCCATATTTGATACTTGTGGTTCATCAAAGAAAGCCTAGCGCAAAGGCTAGAGAGTATCCTCTGGGTGGTATATATGTAAAAGCACTGGCTTTGTAATTACATGAGATTTGAAAATAAGTAACCTTATAACATGACCTTAAAAGCTTATATAAATTTTACTATTGTAAATTCCACTCAGCAAAATGCATTGTGTCTTATATTTGGGCATTTGGGACAAAAGAGAAACAAACCTCTGTCCTATGAAGTCTTTCTTCATAGAGGTTTTGAAGGGAAAATGCTTTCACAGTGCACTTAGGTTTTAAAATGCTGATTGAAGAACAGATGGGATCAATAATAAATAATGCATCATCCATTGTAGAAGAAAAGGGGCACAGGGCTTGAAAAGGTTCGGTGAGGTTCCATTCAGTGCTTAATGATGGGACACATGTTCAAGAAGGAAGTTGCAATGATGCAAGGGGACAAATGACAGGAAGGAGGCCACATTGGCTGAGGCAACATCAGACATCGCAGAGTGCACTGGAGCTAACAGAAGAACAGGTGCCCTCAGCACTGGGGAACAGTGTGCTTGCCTGGGAGTGAGTAAGGAAACCAGCTCTAGGCTTCTAGAGACTGGCAAGGCTGACTCAGGTGCCTTCTCCAGCACGGCCGGGAGCTGCTGCGGGCCCCTGCCTCATCCCTTCCTCCTCGTTATCGTGTGGAAGCCCTAACTGCCAAGGTGGCTGCCTGCATTGCAGATAAGGCTTTCAGCGGGGGATTAAGCTTACATGAAGTGATAAAGGCAGGGTTCTACCTCGGGTAGAATTTATGAGCTTGTAGAAGAGGAAGAGGAAGAGGAAGAGGAAGGCCCCTAGACACACAGCCAGGTCCTCTCTGCAAGCTGGGAATGGAGTCCTCAACATAATCCACCAGTCCTGGCTTCCACACCTTGACTTCCATCCTCAAGAACCGTGAGAAAGGGAATTTCCAGGATTAAAACTGTCCAGTTCATGGTATTTTGTTACAGCAGCCTGAGGAGACTAAGACAGAACTGAAATAAAAATCATCAAGCATTTTGTGTTAGAGGCCAGATGCAATCTCTTACACTTCCCATTTCTGAAATGCCCGTGGTGTAGTGTGTGCATAGTTGATCATCTCATCTTTCCAACTTCAAAGCTCATCCTGTTTCTCATCTAATAAAAAGCAGGCCATGTCTACGCGAGTTAAAGCTTCTTAGAAATTATAATAGACAGTTGCTATCTGTGTTGTTTATGCAAAAATGCCATGCAGGGGTGAATTTTAACTGCATTTCCGTTGTCTCTTCCTATATCGATAAATTAGATGCTAGATCAAAGGTATCTGAAATAGTAATATATATATATATATATGACAACTTTACAAAAGAATAATGAAAATTACAGCAGTGTATGATTAAATGCTGCTTGGAGGGCCCCTACAGTCCTGTATTAGCTAAAGGGTGGACTGTACATTGGTAAGTTTATGAATTCGAATAATACATTCTAAAAAGTATTTCAGCTGTCTAGATAATAGCATGAAATAAATGTGAGATCTTCAAAAGACTTGTAGCATTATTCTCCTGACATGTGTTTTGACTCAAACATCCAATTAAGTAAGACAGTAAAACATTTTCTGAGAAATAATCATTTGAAGAAATACTTTGAGGGCACTTTTTTTTTTTTTTAACTATTGAAGCACTACCTCTCAGATGCAGCTACACTCTTCACAAGAAGATTAAGTCTTGACTATCTAAATCATTTAATGGAATTCCCTGTCAGAAACACGCTCTTGTCTTAGGACACCTTTACAAGATAAAAGCCACACACCAGAGCATTAAACATATTAGGAATAACACCAGTTTCATATAAACTGAATAGTCCTTTTAACGTTACCAGCATATCGCCTTCACCTGGTAAGCTTATAGAAAAGGACAAATACAAAAATGCTATCTAATGAACATGGAATCAGTTGAGCATCTAGTAGCTTCTATCAAAATGGATTTAATCATGGGCCAGCCAGATAGCTCAGGGGAGTAAAGCACCTGCTTAGGTAGAGCGTAGACTGGGGTTTGATCCCCAGCATGCCTTGCTGGCTCTGGCCCTGGAGCACTCTGAGATGATGATTAAATCTGGGCATGGTAGCACACCCCTGTAATCCCAGCACAGCACGTGGGAGGCTGAAAACAGGATGATCACTACAACTTCCAGTCTACACAGTGAGACCCTGTACACCCTACAGAACCTGCGGTAAATTTAAAAAAAAGGATTTAATCATTTCAACATTAAAACCATAATGATCAGAGTCTTTTAACTCAACTGCTTTCTCTCCAGGACAAAAATGATGGACAGGGACTGGCAAGATGGCTCAGCGGTCTAAGGCGCCTGCTTAGGAAAGCTCAGGCAACTGCAGCAACCACGGTTCAATCTCCTCAGCACCACATGCAGCGCCAGCCCAACCCGGAAAGCAGGCTGAGATGGTCATAAAAAAAAGAAAGAAAAAGAAAAAATGATGGACACTTCACATGTTTAGGAGGTCACATATGTTCTTCAAACAAACAACAGTCTTTTTGGAGAGACAAAATTTATACTTGGAATCCTATCACTGGACTGTAATCAGCAGGGAGGCCATGGTACAGAATCTGGAGTCAGCTCTGTGGCTGTGTAGACTTTAGGTAAGGGAAGTCCTTGCTTGACCTCAGGTTCCGTGCAATTTTTATCTTTAATGGAGTAAGACCTGAAGATTGCTAAGGTCATTTACAGCTTTCATATCTTAAAATTCAGGGAGTTCTACCTTGGAGAGATTAAAAAGTTGTTTGCCACTTGGTGTCTGTAATCTACTGAAGTTTTGTGCTAACTGCCATAGAGACTCACAAAATCAAAATTGTGGATTTCTGAGGAATTGTCTCACTTTACCTTGAATCTACAAGTCCTCAACAGTCCTTATATCTGAGCCCTGAGACATCCCAGTGGGGTCACTTGTGATTTCGGCAGAGCAGAGCAAATGGCTCTCTGTGGGAAGCATGCCGGGACAAGATTGGCCTCTGATGAGCAAGTAGCTTCCTGCCTCAGGAGATTGACTTTAGAGGGCCCAAAGTCAAAATGAGAAACCAGGGAAGCAGGCCTACTCTTCAGCAAAGGAGGAGCGCCCTGTTCCTATTAGACAAGCCCTATAGCTTTTAGTCTGCACTGATGGTAACCATGAACTGCAAAGCGATATGGCTGATGTTGAATTATTTCTGCATAAAACCGAACCACTTCTGAATAATGCAAAGCAGCCTGTTCTGTCCTCTGTGCTGGTGGAAATAAGCAGTGTGAAAAGCAGACTCTGAATGAGTATAGATAAAATACCAGCATGCAGAAGGGTGCACCTCTGGGCTGTTGGCTGCAGATCACGAATGGCATGAGATTAATCGTCCTTTTGAAAGCAAATGGTAACAGGAACAGCTGTCCTTTAAGTTGCAACAAGAGTCGGCGGATTGAACAGGGTACACGGATATACTGGGAAAATAGCATTTCGTTGCCAGACAGAGAGAAGAGCACTATTGGGAGGAGGGACAGGGCCAACTGCCAGCATGTTGGCCCATCTCGTGACCAACTAAGGGATTAATAAGGACTATACAGAAAAGCTTTGCAGAGAAGCAGTGTCCGGAACCCAACAAAGATGCCCCGCTGCAGGAAAGAACGGCCCCAAAAGTGAGGCCCTAAATATTAAGCAGATAGCAGAGATTTCCTCAAATGTAAACTAATCTTAAGCTCCAAACTGCTTACAGCACCTCTATGGGTTGTTTATTTGGTTTGCTTTAAAAATAAAAGTAACAGGCTGGCAAGATAGCTCAGTGGTCTACAGCACCTGCTTAGGCAAGCTTAAGCTACCGCAGGGACTGTGGTTCAATCCCTGGCACCACATGCTGCACGTGCCCCACCCCCAGGGCAGGCTGAGCCGGCCATGATATACATAAATAAAGTTTATGAAAATTAGCCGGGCATGGTGGCTCACACCTGTAATCCCAGCACTCGGGTGGCTGAGGCAGGAGGATTGGTGTGAAAAAGCTACAGGGTAAGAATGAGAAAAGACTTTGGAATCAAAGACGCCTGTACCCAGAACCACACTGGTGGGGCACGGCGGCGCATGCCTATCTTCTCATCTGCTGGCCAGGGCAGGCCAGGGCCACTCCCAGCAGCTTAGTGGACTCCTGCTTCAAATAAAATTTACACAGAGCTGGAGATGTGACCCAGCGCCTCGGGGTTTAATCCCCATTGTGACAAACAAATACAATTGCTCTGTTGCTCAGCAGAGACCGCCATCAGGCTGCTGAATGTTCTGAACACTTTTTTTGTAAATTAAAAATAATGTCACCTAGCTCATGTGACTGCCATGAGACTCTAATGGAAACAATCCAGTAAAAAGTAATGTCAGTCCTAACAGAGTGCCCAGAACATAAACATCAGCAGTAAGTCAACGTTTCTTCCTTTGACTTCCTTTGTCTAGGAAAAACGATAGTATCCACTACCACTTTCTATCTTTCCTTCTCAGCTACGTTCAGTTTCTTAGCCCCATTAAAAATACAACATGGAGGGCCGGCGAGATAGTTCAGTGGTCTAAAGCGACTGCTTAGGCAAGCTTAGGCAGTTGCAAGGACCATACTGTGGTTCAGTCCCCAGCACCACATGCTCCGCCAGCCCTGCCCCCAGGGCAGGCTGAGCCAGCCATAACATTAAAAAGATAATAATAGCCGGGCGTGGTCACGCACGCCTGTGATCCCAGCACTCGGGAGGCTGAGGCAGGAGGATTGGTGCGAGTTCGAGACCAGCCTGGGCTGCAAAAGTGAGCTCAAGGCCAGCCTGAACTGCATAGTGAGACCCTGTCTCAAAAGGAAAAAAGAAAAAAAAGAAACTTAAGCTAGGACAGCATTTGTATAAGAAACACACGCTGCAGGCATAAAGGCACATTATACATTTACTACCTTGGGGAGAAAGGAGCGCCAGCAATACCCTAATATTTATGAAAAGCAGACTATATGTTACAAAGTGCTCTGATCTTTCCAGTCTTTCCTAATAATAAGGTACTAACTAACACATTGATTTCTTAAAAACTCCCTACCTTCTTCTCAGTTGTGCTGTGATGCTACTACTACTCTCAGAAAGATTTTTTTTTAAGTCATGAGACCCAGTGAATTAGATAAAGTAATAAATGCCTCATCAACATAAAAAAAAAACCTTTTCCTGGTCATTGGCCAGAATAATTTGGCAATGCTTTGAAGCATGTAGACCATATATATACTCAGAATAAAATGGTAACAGGAAGAAGGGAATGAATCAGAAGACCATCATCGTCATCTCAGGAATGCTTTCTTCATAGTGAGAAGATACTTAGTGTGCATTACACACACAGTTGTCTACCGAAGACATATGTGACAACGGACTAATAAAAGTCTACTTGGCTTCTGTTCCCTCAGCAGCTTAGAGGCATTAAAAATAAAATCGCAGGCTCTCTTAGCTGGACTGAGAGCTAAGTCTCATTTCCACAAACCACTTAGAGGACAGCTAATTTGCACACTAACCTTTCACGGGGCTCTTTAAGGGTCGATGCGCTTAAATTAGCTGCCAAACATATCAACTTCTGAGACAACAGGAAGGCCTATGATTAATGTGAATTGACGTTTTTCATAGCATTTACTGTTCTCATCAATAGTGGTGAAAACAATGGCTTCCAGTAAATGATGGTCTCAGAAACTCAAAAATGTCTAAGCTTCCCAACACCAGTGCACCTGCTGCTCACCTTCTGTACCTCTAGCTGCATTTCTCATACAAATAAAAATACAGCGGACATAATACACCTAAGGGACTGCCCCTAAGCTCTAGGCCAAGTCAGGCTACAGAAGGAGTCTGGGTATAAAAGGGACCCAGGGTAACAGAAAGGGTGCTGGGGGGCTTTGCTCTGATGGCCACGACTCCTCTGAGGAGTCTCTAAGTGGGAGCCAGTCCTGCTCAGGTTAAGCAGGAATGCCTTAAGAGCGGTTCCCAGAGTGGGGCTGGTGGGCCATGGTGGCACACGGCTGCAATCCCAGGGCAGGACAGGCAGGCCGAGGCAGGAGGCTTGTGCTTAGTTCCCAGCTATCATGAGACTGCCTCAAAGAAATGGGAGCAAAAAGAGAGAACCTGGCTAGAATCTGGGGCCTGGAAGCAGGAAGCATCAAATGAGGCATCACCTCTGCCGCTGACGAGCTAGATACAGGATCCAACATTCCATGCTCCTGTCCCCTCAGCGGGAAGACCCAAATGACAGCAGCTTGTGATTATCAAAGGAGAATTTTCAACTGGGATACAGTAAGAGGGCAATAAACATGGCCTCTTTATAAGTGCATAGATCATACAACTATAATTAGTACTTTACTCTGAAATAAAAGTTTGGTGATTCATAATGAAAGAAATCTAAAAGAAACATTGGAGAAAGAAAAATAAAGGCATGAGGGCTGGCGAGATAGCTCAGCAGTCTAAAGCATCTGCTTAGGCAAGCTCAGGCAGTGGCAGGGACTGAGGTTTGATCCCCAGCACCACATGCTGCACCAGCCCTGCTCCCAGGGTAGGCTGAGCCGGTCATAACATACATACATACATGTATACATAACTACATAAATAAATAAATAAATAAATAACATACAAGCTAAAACCAAAAAATCAGTTAGGCTGATCAATTAATTAAATCCATCAATTGATTCAAATATTTGTTGAAATCACCTTTAAGTTAATAAAAAAAAGTCAAGAAAATGTTTTCTGAACATGCTAATTTGTATTTTGCTTAATATTTAGAACAATCAGAGGTCAACACCTCTAAGTTTTTCTCTTAGACTTTTTCTAAGAAACAAGAGAATGATCTGGGGTAATCCAAGATTTGAATACATAGTATGAAGTAGGAAATTGGAAAGTGCATGTATGGGAAAGGAGACCCCACCAAAAAATGGAAAACCATGCTAGTGAAAAAGAGAGGCAAAGGACAAAATAAAAATGGAGATTGGGGGTCAATCTGAACACCAAGGAGAGGCCACCCCCCAGCTGCCTGGCAGATGCTGCTGAGGTGGCCGGCTTCTGCCTGCTGCCTTCCAGCAGGCTCCTGCAGGGAGTTAGTCCTAGAGATTGTTTCCAAGCGGCTCCCTTCCCTGGAGGGAAGTACCGGCCTTCTCCTGTGCTGACCTCAGAACTCGGTTTTCTTCCTGAAGAAATAGGGTAGCTCAGGGAAAAGGACAGCAGCCCCCTGGAACCAGTCCCCGGCAGCTCACCTGAGTCCTACCTAGCTTCTCTACCCGCAGAGGACTCTGGGTAGAACTGTCTGGAGCCACAGTCTGCCCTCTGTGGGCTGAGCCCTGTTACTGCAGCTGTCCTTAAATTACCTTTCCAAACAACCCCATATTAAGTAACTGGTACCAGAGTTAGAGCTCCTAAGGAGTGTCTGTGTGGGCTCCGGCTTTCATGAGAAAGAGCTGCCAGTTTCTAACTATCTTTTCCTTTGCAGGACAAACAGCATCCAATTTTCCCTGGTCTGGGCCAATTCCACTCTGTTCTTTTGCTGTAGGTGACTTTATATTCCTGACTTTACTTAGGGCAAACAAGATTCATGTCTCCTAAAAATCTCCAGAGCTCCGTGCTGAGCTCCTCTCAGCCCACACAAGCACTTCCCATCTAGGTCACTTTCTTCATCCTCCATTCTCAGCCTTGATCCCTGCGGTCAGGGAAGACAACATTCACAAAAGAACCTGGTTTTTCCTAAAGAACAGGGCAGGACAGTTGTCTCAGAAGATCACAGTGATTCCATAGACAAGTGCTTTAGACAGATGGATAAGATGGACGTGGGCCCATCTACTTGATCGTTTGCTTCCTAGAGCCCACCTATTCAGAGTGTTCAGGGCCATGGTATGATTACACATAGAAAACCAAAGCGAAACAGACTGGCCCAAATGCCCACTTAAAACAGAACTTACAAAGTTGAGCTAGAAAAGTTGTCACTCCTATCGCTTGGACTAGAAGTGAAAGGAAAGTATAAAAGTTTTACTTTCAAACAATTCAGCATCCTTATACTCAAAAATTAAGTATAATTTATAACAGATTTGTCTTGGAAATCTGTTTTGGGTAGGTGATTGGTATTTTCAGGAAAGATAGGTTGAAAAACTAAGAAGAAAAGCAGAGATAGGCTCTTCGGTGTCAGACAGTAAAAGGCAAGGAAAGCTTGAGCCCCCAGTGCCCAGGGGGCTCGTTAAGAATGGAAACTCAGCTGACAGAGGAGCAAATTGGGACAGTGAAGGACTGAAAGTCCCCAAACAGCTTCTACGTAGAACCAGAGAACACGCTGGCTTCTATGTTTCAGGGGTATTTCCTCGTGTGTGTAGTTGCGTAGACTGGTGGTGATTTTTAGGTTGAGTATACTTGGTAATAAACTTCAAATATCTGATTTTATAAAGAATCTTAAGAAACTATTATGAATAATATATAATAAAGTCAGGGGTGGTGACATGATATCTGCAATTTTCTTTGAAATGTATCAAAGCAAGATGGATTAATGGATACGTGCAGTGATAGAGGTACAGGTATAGGATGAAGTGTAGTAAATTGTTAATGTTAAAGTCTAAGTGGTGGGGGACAACCCTCTAACAGGAGGGCCCTCCTCTCCCTCTCTTGGACAGGAGTGCTCTTTTGCCCAGTACATATATGGTGCTCATTTAAAAAAAAATCATCTAAGCTGAGCGTGGTGGCGCATGCCTGTAATCCCAGCACTCGGGAGGCTGAGGCAGGAGGATTGGTGCGAGTTCGAGACCAGCCTTGGCTACAAAAGTGAGCTCAAGGCCAGCCTCAACTGCACAGTGAGACCCTGTCTCAAAAAGACAAAAATAAATAAATAAATAAATAAATAAAAATAAAAAAATTCATCTAAGTGTTGAGTGCATGATTTTCACTCTAAAGCCTTCTCAACTTCTCTACATGATTCAAATTCTTTTACAACAGAATATTTGGGGAATAACAAATGCATTTAATAAAAGTAGCCAAAATGAGGTGTCACTGTGTCTGTAGCCTCAAATTCATATTACTAAGAAAGAAAATCAAGATGTGGCTTCATAGATGAATAGAATTTAAAGTTGAGGGAGAAAAAGCAGATGACAGGTCCTGACTTATAGTGGCTTTTTGTCTTATGGGCTTGGACATGAAGATAGCATGACAGGGACATGGGGTTAGTAGAAACTGTCGTTGCAGCGATCTGGCCTATAAGCGAGAGGGTAAACAACCAATATTCACCCTGCACACTGTAGCTAACCTAAGTTTGTCAGGTTAGACATTTCCAAAGCATGTCTTGACTTGCCATATTTCCACCTAATGAGTTCACTGGGAAATAACTACAGAGTGAGGCTGAGAGCTTCTGCCTAGACATCATATGCTCACACTCCCAACAGGCTCCGGGTTCTCGGAAGCTGTTCTCCAGATGTGCTCCTTCCCTTCCAGAACTCATGGAAAACAGAACACTGTGTAGTTTCACACATTAAGATGAAGCAAATCAATTTCCTCCCACAAAAGACAGAACTAATTGGAGGAGAAAATTGCCACTTAGTTCTTCTTAATAAATGCTTAATGGAATGTCCATAAATAAACCAGTCATCAGGCTCAGATGACAGATCCTGATTACATTTCTAACCCAAGGACTGAGTTAGGAAGCTAGGTGCGAGAACTTCCAGGGCTCCACACAGACTCGAGAAGGTATTTTAAAAGAAACAAGCAGGGCGAATGATACAGGAAGTGGGCAAATCAGTCTGGTGCTCAGCTGTTACGGTTAGTGTGTAAACGTCCACCCGAAGTGTTATGCGGTCCCAGGGTGGCTTCTGAAATTTGTAATTGATTATTGTGGGTGTGGGTGTTGCATCTCCCCTGGGGCAGGTGCTTTGTATTTCATGTGAAGGAAGTTAGCTGCTTAAGCTGCTGCTAGATCTCCCTGCTCTCTTGCTCTTTGCCTGCCACCAGAAAAAGTTCTTTGCTGCCATGTGCCACTATGCCTTGGAACCAGCTGAATATGGACTGAAAGCTCCAGTAACTGTGAGCTAAAGAAACCTTTCCTTCCCTAATTTTGAGTGTCGGGTATTTTTCCCAGCGATGAGAGAAGAGTGGCTAAGACATCAGCTATTTATTCCTTTGGGTTTTCATTGCCTCGATTTAAAATCTGGCTCCCAGGACACATGAAGGGATGGTAGCCCTCCTGCTCTGCCTTCGGAATTCCAACCTGAATAGTCCTGATCTCACTCTGCTTCTTCAAAAGCCAGAATTTTCACTGTACATCTCTAGAAATCCTCCCACAAACAGAAATGATCACTGGAGTTTTCTATAGAAGACCTCACTTGAGCACTGAGGACACAATGCTGGAGAGATGGAAACTGATTCTCTGCGATTGGCTTAGGGCTTTGGCAGCTGCTGTCTGTCACCAAGACACGCAGAACAATAGCCCATCTCATGATAAGATTGAATTCTAGCCTCTGAAATTAGTGTTGAACTCTTGGACAGAGAGCAAGAAACAGGGAGGCGGCTGCAGATTTATCCTCGCTTGCATAAGTCATTGTACCTTTTGGATTTTTGAAATCCATATTTATCTTCACTTACTAGCCTGGGGTAGAAAATTAGTCACTGTTCCTTAGAACAGTGTATTTTATTAACACTGTCCTTTAACTTGGAAGGAAAAAAATTTTTTAGTGTCTTTTGCTTGTATTGGACATTTGTTCTAAAGAGCTACATTTAATGCACTATTACGCAAGTATAATAGTTGCAAATTAATTTATTTTTTCAACAGGGATTACTAAGCACTTGTGAGGATTTACAGCATCATCACTTGAGTACAAATTACAAGTAAAACAAAACTGAGTAAAATTCCTGACCTTTCTCTTATAATAGAAGATATGTGAATAAATATTTCCAGTAAATAATAAAACAAGAATTACTTTGGTAGTATGCTTCGAATTCTAGTTATGTTTCAAATAGTTCATTGCATAGATATAAGGTCGTGATCAAAGGGCACACCTTTAACACTTTAAAATGCAACTCTTACTCTCCCCTAAGACTTCCAAGGGCATAAAATGAAATTAGATCAACTTTGACACTATCAGTCATGCACTGTTATTCACTGAAAACAAACTGGCAATTTTTTAATTGTCAGTATCAACGTTTTTATAATGAGAGGAGAGTATTACAAACAATTGCTAAAAACTTATAAGAGTTGACCTCAGGAGTCTGTGCTACGGCAACCTCTCACTTATTTAAATGCACCAAGTTAAATACAGAATAACAGTATTAAACAGCTGGAGTATGTAAGGAATCTATGTGGAAGAAATGTACATTTTTAAGGCTTTCTAACTTCAGGTGTCCTGAAACTGTAATTAATGCAGAAGGTAAAACCTGAGGAGAACTCAAGGGAAAAAAAATGCGCCTCATGATGACGGGCCTTCAGCTTGAAATGTAAAC